>CAUYRH010150709.1:0-37435 GCA_963574655.1 Perodicticus potto | reverse complement strand
TTTTTTTTTTTTTTTGAGACAGAGCCTCAAGCTGTCACCCTGGATAGAGTGCTGTGGCATCACAGCTCCCAGCAACCTCCAATTCCTGGGCTCAAGCGAGTCTCCTGCCTCTGCCTCCCAAGTAGCTGGGACTGCAGGCGCCCGCCACAGCGCCTGGCCATTTTTTGGTTGCAGCCGTCATTGTTGTTTGGCGGGCCCAGGCTGGATTCGAACCCACCAGCTCAGGTGTATATGGCTGGCGCCTTAGCCCGCTGAGCCACAGACGCCGAGCCGATATCTATCATTTCTTAGAGTGCATTTTATGCTCCAGGCACTAGCTAAGCACTTTTAAACGTGTTAATTATCACAACTATCTTATAATAGCATATTATCATTCACTCCTATTAAGGAAAAACTCCAAAGCATTAAGTTCTCATGGTTGTAAGTGTTGCGTTGAAGAGTAGAACTCGGAGTCCAGCTTCAGAGCACACGTTCCCAGCAACATCTCACGCTGCCTTTATTTACATATTCTGTATTTAAGTATCAGGGCGAGTTGTTCTTGCTCAGTTTAAACAAATTCAACAAATATTGATATCATTGTTTTCAGTCCGCTTTCATAAGATTTTGCATCTGATCTATGATGTCCTTTTATTATAGCCTCTGATATCATGTACTTTCCTATGTTTCCTTTAAATCTATGTATCTTTCTAAGATGACAACTCCCAGAGTCATGGAGCACAAAATTAATCCTACTATACATAGTCCCGGAACGAAGATTTCTCAGAATATGGAAATCTTGCACATGGAAACCACTCCCCCCTCTACCATTAGACTGAAAATATTTATTTCTTTTCTACTACCAGTACTTCGGTGTGTTCTTTGTTCTTAACCATCCACTAAAATTTGAAGTGTTTTCAGCCTTTCTTTTACCTCCTCCTTAGTGCTGACGCACAGAAATTCTCCTGCCGTTGCTCTGTTCAGACATAGCAAAAGGGAAGAACTTACTGCCACAACTGTGGTGGGGCTGGATTTGTTGGGATTGTTCCTGGTATCTGGAAGTGGAACTCAAAATTTCCACTTAAGTGGTGGCTGTATTATTGAAGCTCATAATCATTTCACAAAGCATGGACTCCTCCATCCAGCATCACTAAGGGTGCTTGTTCAACAAGCAGATTCATGGGCTTCATCCCAGGCTTATTGCATTTAAAAATCTCTTTGGGTGGTGTCTCAAATCCACAGTTTTAACAATTGAAAACCCACTGCTCCCCTGCCTTCCTAGAATTGAAGAATAGATTCAGCAGAACAGGAGTTTTGTGGGTTATCCTGAGAACTGGTACAGTATGAGTAGCTGAAGGTTGGGAGATTGCTATTTAAAATCCCCCACTGTCTCGTTACAGGTTGGCTCCGGGTAGCTGGATGAATCTTCGTTTGCTAAGCAAAGCAGTGGAGGCGGGAATGTTAGTTTTAGAGATAAAAGCCGATGCTTTATTTACTTATCTTTCTTCTTCTACAGGTATAAATGGGTTTAGGGAATAGGCAGGGAGGAAGGAAGAGGAACACAATTTAGGAAGGTAAACTGCAGGAGGCAAAAGAGTAGGTGGCTGGTATTTATGCTACTGAGGGTGGCAAACCATGACTGCTTGAAGAAGTGGTTGGAGAGGCAGGTGCAAAAGGGACTTTTCAGGTAGAATGCTTCATCCTATAGTCTGAATAACTGCTTTGAATCCACCACTATTCAGGAAAAGTATAAAACTCCTAATGTATGTGGAGGGATGAACTCTTTTTAGAAAGCTGCTGATGGGGGAAGATTGCTTCTAGGTCCAAACAAAGCCCACTTGCATATGTGAGATGGCAGCTGTACCTCTTGCAGAATGCTGAGTATAAAGAAGGTAAAAGGATGTTCCACACACCTGCCAACTCTTCCAGATCTCCTGGCTATCTATATTGTTTTTTCTAGGAAGGGGAGAAGAAGGGAAAGAAGAAAATAAAGGCCTGGGCTGGAAGGTGCAGAAGTATCCCACCTCCAGCTGTGAGCCACGTGCAGATTATTTGAGGACTGTTTTGCACCTCTGTGGTGTCTAATATCAAGAAAAGTATGCCTGGATCTTTTCTTTCACTCATCGGCCTTTCTTAGTGTTTGTGTATTTTATGCGTGGCCCAAGACAACTCGTTTTATCAATGTGCAGCAGAGAAGAAAAAAGGGATGAACCTTCCTGGGGGATTGAGATGGAAAGAACGGGACAAAAACCGGGAGCTGTGGTCAAGATTCCGGTGGGAAGAAGGGATGTTAATTGTGGCAGGTAGAAGAGCAGAGATGAAGTTGAGCTTCATGTATGTTACATTTTCTCCATTTAGCCTTTGTTTCTGCACAGGATGGTAACTGTGAGAATGAAGGATGGCACCAATGACAGTTCCATCTAGAAAACGGGTACAAACTGAGTGTCTGCTGGTGTAAGGAAATGGTATGCTCAGCCTGCTTCTGCAGGACTGCTGACTTCTGGTTCTCCCCTTGGACCTCGAGGAATGGAGATGTTTTTCCCCTCCTTTTTCTCCTTAAAATTTCATGTTCTTCATGTCCTATCATGTTCTGTTTTCAGATCCAGCTGGTGCTCAGTCAGGCTAGTTTTACCTCTTTTTATCTCTTCATCTCTCCTCTTACCTCCATTTCTCCTCTGATCAGGACCTGCTTATGGTCCATGTGGATACCTACCACAGGGTCCCAACAAAGGCCCAAGTCTCCAGGCTTGCTGTCCTTTCTAACTCACCGCCTGCTGTCTGAGCATGCCCTGAGCGATGGTCTGCTGCTTCAGGCTGCTTCGAGGCTCCCCATCCGTTTCAAGTGAATGACAAACTTCTTAGCATAGCATAAAAGGCCCTTCACAAACCACTCTTGGAACCTCTTCAACAGCAACTTCAGCATTCTTTCCTAAATATGATCCTTTTGCATCATATGCTCTCTCCCTCTGGGCTTTTGTGCATATTCTTCTGTCTGGTTATGAAAATATTCCCTCCTGTACCAACCTCATATTTTCATCTTCCTTTTTCTTTCTGGTAGACCAACAGGAGATTCTAAGAAGGATATTAAATTCTCACTCTGAGAATTGGTAAAATGAGAAGCTATTCTTATATCACGACGGTAACTCTTGATCACTACCAATATTAAATTTGTCAATTAATCGTTAACCATACAACATTGCTTAGCATTGAGTAAGGCCTTAAGAGAAAAAGATGAGCATGAGATAGCTTTTTGAAATCTCCAGAAATTCTGAAATAGTTCAGAGGGGTAATAAATATGACTAAAAGCCATACAATATGATAATTGCTATGAAAAATCTATAAAATCACCCAGAAAGCAATGGCGATCTTTTTTATTAAGTTGGACAAGGCTTCACAAATTAGACAAGCCTTTAAGCGGTACCTTGAGGGGAGGGAGAGAAAACCTAGTAAGGCTTGTCAGTCAGGGAGGAAAGAAGAGAAACTTCAGGCAAAGAGAATTAACAGACTATGGTGATAACCAGCCTTAATGTTCATATTAATTCATTAGCTAAAGCTGTTGTTAACACTGTTTTGACTTTCTCACCGTTTGCAAGGGTTTAGCTGAGTGAATGAGAATGATATTGGTTAATTTTTCCCAGAAATGTTTAGTAAGTGTGGCTGGGGTGGGAAGTGTTGTCATGTTGGTTTACATTCATTACTTCATGGTTCCTCTTTCCTTTCTGTATGGTCACACACAGACCTTCCAAATTTTGAAAGTCTTTTCTTAAGTGGTAGTCTATGTAAATTTCAATCAGCAAAATCACAGCTCTTTTAAACTTTGCTGATTCCTGTATCGTTACCACGAGAAGCTTCTTCCTTCTTGCCTCGATATAAATATATATGACATTCAGTGCTGGTGGGTTGATTTGGGACGTTTGGGCATATTTACATTTCTGCTTAGAAAAGCATATTTCTGAACTGTGACTACAAACTGTGAATTTCACTACGAAACAGGTCTTCAGAATATTGGCAAGGTTCTCGTGTTCGATGTAATCTCTATTTAAATATCTTCGGGCTTTGTCTGTGGAACACATATGTTCTTATTTATTGATTGCACATTAATAAAAATGATAACAAGTTAACAGTTGTACATGCTTGTTCAACAGAAGTGCTAGGATGCTAAAATGGGCTAAATTTCTGTTCCATTGGATTCTGTGTAACTGAAGATGCAGAAACAGTTTAGTTACTCCGCTTTAAAAGTAAGAATTTTATTCAAATGATTTAAACTGTCTGCAAAAGTAAATTACTGTGATTCTCTGCCATTCCTCACCTAATAACATTTTCCCACCCTTATTCTGTCTTTAGATCAGCCTTTCAGGCTTAGTTCTTTTTCAGTTCTATTAATAATAATTGTCATGAATATTTTAAACACTTACATATTCACTTATATATAAATCCAGACAGTCTGGTCCCAGGGATTGTACTCTTAATTACTGTGTTACGCTTATCTCTTTACGGCAGTTGTACTAAATACGCTTTCTGTTGACAGTACCAATAGCAGGGGTCTAGTTAATTTGTGAACAGAGGAAACCCAATGCCCTCCAAGTGCAGTTGGTCTTGAACTAGAATTGAGAAGTTGGGCCACTGGAGGTGGTCTTATAAGGACTTGTAAGTTTTGATAATAATCATAGGTGTGTTTCTATTACCAATCCCAAATGTGTGATATAACAAAATTCAAGTGAAATGAGTGAATGAATGATCAATATTGTGTAAGATAAAATATCTTCCAGTTATTGATGTCGTTGATGACCTATTTTCTTTAGGTCACTCTTTAAAGCAAGGAAACTAACTAGACCAGGAACTCCTTCTGGTGCCAACATGAGGCAAACATCCTGAGAGAGAAGATAGGGGAATAGAAAATAGGACAGCCCTGTGGAGTTAACAGCAGTCATATTTCTTCAAGTTGATAAAACAGAAGCATCAAATTTTTAATAACCTCTGTGCATGGATTCCTTTTTTGTGTGTGTGCTTTACTTCCAATAATCTTATTTTCTTTAAATCTAGGGGAATAGTAGTGTTCTGAGAAGAATTACTTCTGTTCAACTTAATTCTTTTCTGTTTTTTTTTTTGCTTCCACTGATCTTTTTTTGTTTGAAATTTCAGATTAATGTGAGGGTACAACTAGGTTACAGTGTTTTCACCTGTTCAACTTTAGAGCTAAAGGACATAGGACCAGAGAGCTGATTTCAGGTCTTTGTTAGTGAGTTTAGAGAGAGAACCAGATTATTTGTCTGCTTCTTGCCTGCACTTGAGCAGCTTAATAAATCACCGGAAACAGACACACAACTGACTTAATCTCATTGTAAACGTATAGCAATAAATCTCATTTAGATGTTCAGCACTGCTTGACAATCCCACTAAACTTACCTAACGTAGTCCTCTTCTTACTTTCTAAGATGACCATTTTACCCCTTCCCTTGTTTGGATAAGTCTTCTGAACTTTCTATTCATCCTCAGCTGATCGTTTCCCTTGTATTTAATTTTAAAACAGTAGTAATCACACAGGAAGTTTCTCGTCTTCCTTCCACTAAAGCTACCTACCCACGTACATCAAACCCAGCCTCTTGCCATGTTCCTCTTAATGTGTGTCCCTCTTTGTGTCTAAGACCAGCTCTTCTACTTGTGATCTGAACCTTTCGCTTCTTGCCTTCTCAAGAATTCTGCTTCTGCAATAGTTCCCCTCTCTATTCTTTACAAAAGTTCTCTATTCTAGTGCAATTTTAGCCAACATATGAATATGCTCATTTCCTATTCTAAGTATAAAACACAAGCTTGACACATATCTCCCCCAAGCTCCAGCCCCATTTCTTTAATCATTTTTATAATTTTACAATTATCATTAACCTCTGTCACTTTCTTACCACACTTTCTGTCCTTGAACTCCTCCTCTACACATGTAAATGTAACAGTGAGGTCTCTGTCTATTTCCCTTGAGCTGTTAGCATTCATGACAATTGACCACTGTTTCCTTTTAAAGCAATATTCAATGGATGTATTATATCTATTGTTTCATAACACATGATTCTGAAACTCAGTGACTTAAAATAGCTATTCATTATTTCTCACGAGTCTATGAATCGGTCTTAACATATCCCCTTTGTTCACTTCTGTGTTTGGGGTCAAGACCAGGTAATGTGGTTTTGCAGATCTAATCTGGGCTCTGACACTGTCAGTTGGCTAGGATGACGTCAACTGGGATATTTCAAAGTTGGGAGCTTTATATACTCTGGTCTACTCGATTCTAGTAACTTTGTCTCTCTAGGCCCTAGGAAGTCATAGTGGTGATGCCCTGATAGCTGTTCTTGCCTGTGTGTTTGTGTGGTAATACAGAGAAAAAACTCTGCATCTTTAAAATCCTTTTAAATTCTGTGAATTGCATGGTTTTGTTTTCAGGTGCAATGAAAATAACTTAATGGGGTCTTTCTTCATTTTGTGGTTTCTGATTGTGCAAAAGATCTAAAGGAGGGTAGAGAAGAATTCAAAATACACGTAGGCTATTTCATTTCTGTGTGAAGACCTGTATGAACAGAAAAAGTCTTTTAGAATAAGACTGTTCCTGGCCCAGGCCTCTAGTTGAGGTTAGGCAGATAGAATGGTTATAGAGCCCATTCCTTTCAAAGGCTGGTTATGTAACCCATCGTCCTTTGTCTCTTTGACTAACTGGTTGGTTTCCATATTGATCACTAAATTAAATAAAATCCTTGACATGAGCTCATTTTAAGTTGGCGTAAGAGTAATAATTACATCCCACTTTAAAAATTATCTTTTAGCAACCACAATTAAAAGTATGATTTATAAATTGATGAAAAGGAGAAGAAATTTTTAAAAACCACACCCACTAAAAAGCTATCCTGACCTTGATTTTCTTTCAAGCGTCAAAAAACATGTTACTTTAGGGTGGCGCCTGTGGCTCAAAAGAGTAGGGCGCTGGCCCCATATGTTGGAGCTGGCGGGTTCAGACCCAGCCCTGGCCAGAAACTGCAAAGAAAAAAAAAAACCCACAAGGAAAAAAATGTTACTTTATATTCTTGACTTACTCCAAGTTAAGTGATAAGGTCATAACTGTTACCAGGAAAAAGTATAGCAGCAGCTTTGCTTTTTTTGTTTATCTGTTTAATTCAGTGCCCAAGAATGAATTATGTCAAACATTCTCTGTAGATGTCCAGTAAATTTAAGATCAGCACTTCAACTTCTTTAATATGAATACAAAACCATATGCAACCAGGTGGCACTCACACGCTTTGCTTTGAATGATATGCTGTGCATTTAGTTGGTGCCTTTATAGTGAACATGGATTTCTGGTTTCATGTCACAGACCAAGCTCAAAAGCTGATTCAGTGCACTTTCCACACACTTGTTGTAGCGTCCATTCAGTTCTTGTACCTTCTCTTGTGTTTCTTCTTCTATTTCACCTGAGAGATTACTCTGGGAACCCATTATCTACCAAAACAAAATAGAACACACATTGCATTAAAATGTATTGTTTAATCCAACAAATTTGTCTATGCTATTTATCAATGATCATTCTTGGGGTACAAACCCCCATGTATTTTTTTTCAGAATTTTTATCTTTTTAAGAGAACAGACAAGATTACCAATACTAAAAGGGAGAAGGATAAACGCTCCTAAAAAATGAAAGCTGACCATAGCTGGACACCTTCATTTGTGCCCACACGGCACAAATTAAATACAAATTTACAATTATTATGGTATTTTCAGAAGTTCTTTTCTGTCACATTTTTCATGTATTTATAATAGTTTCTATTCAGTTTCCATAGCTTCTCTATTGCTTTATTTCTGAATTGCAAATCTGAAAAATAAAGTTGAATGATACCATTAAACCTACTTTTGCTGGTTTTTAAAGAGAAAATAGCTGGTTTTCCTATTTCTTCATTATATGATCTGAACCAATTCTTTTTTTTTCCAGGAAGATATGGCCACAGTATATCCTGCAAAATACTTTTACATGCACAAGTATATTTTTTAGCATAATAGATATAATCTTGAAAATGTAATGTAAATGGAATTACTTTCAAATTGAGATATATTTGCTCATTTTGTTACATTATATTTTTAACATAGCTTAATATATCTTCCTGATCGCTTTTTAATGGGCAGTGATTGCCAGTATTTTCCTTTATCTCCTTTTTCCTCTTAGCTTCTCTATCAAGTATTGACTTGACCAAAATATAATTTTATCAGAGGAGTTAACATAAAGAAATTCTGTAGTGAAACACTTTGAAAGTTTTCCTTTACTGAAGCAAACAATCAACTCTTCTTTGCAAACTCTACTTTCTTATACATGACACTGTCACAGCAAGACAGCTGGTTTTTGTTTGTTTTTCTCTTTTGTGAGCGTTTAGGAAAAGTATGCATTTAATTTGATTGAAGAGGCTTCACTAACATTGACTTCTACTTCAAGGCTGTTTGACTATTCTAAATTCTAGATCTTACTGGGTCCTAAACTTAAAATCACATGTAATCTAGGTTATTAGGTTCATATTCTTTTCTGTTTACAGTCCAAGCAATAAGAGCTTCTCAGCTCAAAGAAAATAATTTTAAGAAGATAGGGCTTCTAAGATATCAAATAACTTTTACAAAATGACATTTTGATATGTGGAATATTAAATGTGAAGGGATATGTGGGTAAAATTTCTCTTGCTAAGAAGCTTAAAAGTAGAAGAGAACTACTCATCAAAATAATTCTGCCAAGCTCAAAGTTTTTACCTTTAAACTTAGAGCCTTCAGTGCGATTATACCAAACTCAAAAATGGAAAATTTCAGCAAGTACGTGGCAAGGTGGGTACAGGATTTCTGGAATTTCCAGTTTTCAAAGAGAAGCCAAAATGCATTTTATTTAAGTGTGAGATTTCTTAATTATTGGTAATTAACTCAAACTTTAAACAAATACTCTGTGGGGGGAAAAAGAAAAGAAAAATAAGATCTAAGTAGCAGAGACAAGATGGCTGCCCAGAGATATCGGCTGCACAGAAATTTCGGCTGCCAAATCATCTCAGAAAGAAGGAAAAGTTTTAGATGAAAAAGAAAAACAAGCAAACACATAAACACAGACTGGGTGTAGTTTTGAGAGAAGAGAGTCAGAACCTAACAGAGATTCCATGGAAAGAAGTTGTAGAGGAGAGCAAGAAAGAGGAAAAGACCATCAGAGATCACTCCCTGAGAGGATCGTAGTCCAGCCAAAGGGTAGAAGTGGTTTGTTTTTCCCTTCCTCATATCCTTGGCAGCCAACAGACTCCCAAGCTGCTGGAGAGCCATTTTACCCTCAGAAACTCAAAAGCTGCTCTGGCCAGTGAACTGGGAGCTTCTTGAGGACAAAGCACCAGGCTGCCAGCCCCCTTGGTATTATTTGGTATTATTCCCATCACTGCAGACCCAAGCTGAGATGGCAGGTGCCATATTCTCCAGCTACTGGGCACCTTAGTCCTCCCCAGGGGGTTTTAGCCCCTCAGTTTTCATCTCACTCATTCCCACAAAAACAATTCCTAAATCTGGGCCCAGACTGTAAGAGCCATAGGGTCCACTGGATTCTCGTGCATCTGTGGGACCCCAAAGCCTAAACATTCTGTATGGACTGCCTTCCAGAGAGAGGACTAGAGATGACTGGAATGCTAGCTTTCCTCTATCCAGACTCATTTTCTCCCCTTTCCTTTCCCTGCCTACAGATGCCAAGAGAAATAATTGAGCCAGGGCTCATAGGAGCAGCTGCTACCTCTCTGTTGGTTCATCTCTCACGGTGAGACTTCCACAGAGAGTGGGACTCACACCTTTTCTCCTAAAGACCTGCAATGGACTAAAGCCTGCTTGGGCTATGAGCTCTCTAATCATTGGCCCTCCGATGCTGCTTGCCCAACTGCTCCATCAGATCAGGGCCCACCCTGCAGTAGAGGGCCATTAAACCTACTTCAGCACCCTTTTGGCAACTCTGGGCCAGCATGCTTCTCCCTGGCCAGTCAGGGACTGATTTTGAGGTATCCAGGAACAGGCCTACAGGCCAGATCCTGTACTCCCAGGAGTCAACTAAAAGGAGTACAGTGTGGGCCCCAACTGCAGGGCACTTGTGAAGTTCCCTTCTTCCAACAGAAGGCAGTGTACTCAGCCCAGGAAAGATCCTGAGAGGGAGAGGGAGGCTCCTATCCTATAGTCCCATTGCTGGGAAGCTCAGCTAGTTTCAGCTTTCTAGAAGATGCCAGAGCAGGACTGAGGGGCAGGGGTAGGAGGAGAAGACCTAAATCCACCCCTGACAGCCAGATTGTGAATCTCGGGTGGCCCCTCCTACACAAGCAGACTTTCTGGCTAGGTGGGGCTAGAAGCCTGGGAACAGACATTTGGTTCCTGGCTAGATAATTACCTTAGTGGCTTTTGTGAAGCCTGAGTGCAAGCCTACCCAACCTAGTCCCCCACAATCTCACTTTCCCATTCATTTATGTTCTGGAAGTTGGAAGTTCTAGGGTCCTGCCTAACACTTGGGGCATTTGAGTGCTTCTCCTGAGGGGCTAGAGCTGGCCACAGGTCCCCAAATCAACACTGCAGGTGAGGCTCGGTGCTTGTAGCTCGACGGGGTACGGCACCAGCCACATACACTGAGGCTGGTGGGTTTGAACCTGCCCCAAGCCAGCTAAATAACAACAGCTGCAACAAAAAATAGCCAGGTGTTGTGGTGGGTGCCTGTAGTCCCAACTACTTGGGAGGCTGAGGCAAGAGAATCACTTAAGCCCAAGAGTTTGAGGTTGCTGTGAGCCGTGACATCACAGCACACTACTGAGGGTGACATAGTAAGACTCTGTTTCAAAAAAAAAAAACAAACAAAAATCACTGCAGGTGCTACTTCCCTGCAAGTGCCCTCTACTGGTAGGGAGGTCACTTTATAACCTTTTACAGCATGTATTGATTCTATCATAGCAAGTGTGGTGGATTCTTACTGATAGGCATCAGCTAGTGTCTTAGAGATTAAATGGAGCAAGTCAATACAATTCATACTGTTAAGAAGACCACAAGGCTGGGGAGAGAGAAAGGATCCCAAATACTTCTTCCTCATCAACAAGAGACAGGGAATCTGCCTACACTCATAGCTCACCTCTGTTTAGTCTACAAATAACTGGCAACTGAGAAAACAACCACACTAGGGATATCTGTAGCCAAGGCATCCATTCTTAGCCTAGACCATTATCAAATCACCCACAAGCAAAGTTTCTTACACAACATGTGCTACAGATACACCCTTATAAATGAGGGGAGACAAAATCCCCCATCAAAACAAGACAATAAAAAATAAGAAGCAATAGCCGCTCCATGTGGGAAAGAATAAGTGCAAGAACTCTGAAATTATGAAAAATCAGAGCAATAGGATACCCCTGAAGAAGAATCCCAGCTCTCTAACACCGGATACCAACAAAAATAAAAATAACAAAATGATAAATAAAGAATTCCAAATATGGATTATGAGGAATTCAATGAAATCCAAGAGAAAATGTAAATCCAACTCAAAGAAGTCAGAAAAGCAATTCGGGGAATGAATGAAAAATTCACTAAAGTGACCAACATATTAACAAAAAAGCTAGTCATGATGCCTCACGCCTGTAATATCAGCACTCTGAAAAGGTATGATTGCTTGAGATCAGGAGTTTGTGACCAGGTTGAGCAAAAACAAGACCCTGTCTCTACTGAAAACAAAAAATTTAGCTAAACATTGTGGCACATTCCTATAGTACCAGTTACTTGGGAGGCCTGAACTCAGAAGTTTGTGGTTATAGTGAGCTGTGATGATGCCACTACACTGTAGCTTAGATGATAGACTGATACTCTGTCTCAAAAATGAGAATGAGGAATAAAACATTCATTTAAGGAAATACAAAGCACAGTGGAAAGGTTTAAGAATTGACTAGACCAGGCAGAAGAATCTCAGAGCTTTAAGACAACCATTTCAAATGTACTCAGTAAAAGATAAAGAACAAAGAATTAAGAGGAATGAACAAAGCCTCCAAGAAATAGGAGATATGACAAGTGGTCAAATGTTAAGAATCACAGGCATCCCTGAGAATGAAAAAGAAAACATGCAAAGGCTAGAAAACCTATTAGAGGGAATAATTGAGGAAAACTTTCCTGATCTTGCTCGAGATTCATCCATACTCATAAAAGAAGTTCAATGCATACCTGGGAGATTCATTGCAAAGGGCATCAGACTGGCCAAAGTGAAAATGAAGGAGGAACTTCTGCAAGCTGTAGGGTGAAAACATCAAGTACCTTACAAAGGAAAACCCATCAGACTTACTGCAGACTTTTCAATAGAGACCTAAGAAGCCAAAAGGGGTTGAGGCTGTATCTTCAGGCTTTTTAAACAGAACAACTACTAATCTAAAATTTTTTACCTTGAAAAACAAATGTTCACATATGAAGGAGAAATAAAGACTTTACCAGACAAGCAAACACATAGGAAATTTTTCAAGACCATATCTGCCCTGCAGAAAATACTAAAGACTGCATTATGTGTGATTCAGCAAAATAGACACCAAGCAGTGGAAAAACCAATCAAAAGCTAAGGCTCAGAGCTCATATACAACAATAGTACAAGAGACAAAACAAAGCAATAACCTACTACCCAACAGGATGAAGAGAACTGTGTTCCACATATCAGTTCTATCAATCAATATGTATGGTCTGAATGCCCCATTCAAGAGACACAGGCTGGCTAAATAGATGACAAAATACAATTGAAGTTTTTTGCTGTCTCCAGGAAACACAACTTACCCACAAGGACTCAAACAGACTCAAGGTGAAGAAATGGAAAACAATATTCCATGCAAATGCAAATCAAATCAAAAGACAGAAGATGTAGCCATTCTCACATCAGATAAAGTTGACTTAAAATCAACAAAAGCAAATCAATAAAAGCAAAATAGTAAAGGCAGCAGTTTAACAAGAAGACATAACAATCCTAAATATTTATGTACCAAACAGGAGTACTTAGATTGACAGAGAAAATTTTTCTAGATTTAAGCAAAATGATAGATAGCAGCACTGAAGTTGCTGGGAACTAGAGCACCCCACTGACAGAGCTGGACAGATTATCCAAGCAGAAAATGAATAAGGAAACACTGGACTTAAAAAGGACTCTAGAACAAATGGGCCTAACAGACATTTATAGAGCATTTTACCACGAAACTTCTGAAAATACATTCTTCTCATGAGCACATGGACCATTCTCCAAGATTGATCGTATCTTAGGCCACAAAATATTTCTCAACAAATTCAAAAAATAGAAATCACACCAGATATTTTCTCAGACCACAGTGGAAATAAACTCAAAATAAACACTCAACTCTACACAAAGTCATGGAAATTAAACAACCTGCTGCTAAATGATTATTGGTCAAGAATGAAATTAATATGTCAATCAAAAGATTCCTCCAAGTGAATGACAAAGGAGACACAAGCTATCAAATCTATCAGATTCATCAAAAGCAATCTTATGGGGAAAATTGATAGCCTTATATGCCTACATCACACAAAAATAGAGACACAGACCAATGGAACAGAACACAGAACCCAGATATAAAACCATTCACATGCAGCCAACTGATCTTTGACAAAACTGACAGCACTATACACTGGAGAATTTATTCAATAAATAGTGCTGAGTAAATTGGATAGCCACGTGCAGAGAAATAAAACAGGATCCCTATCTCTTACCACTCACAAAAACTAACTCAACATGGATAAAAGATTTAAATGTAAGGCATGAAACCATAAGAAATCTAGAAGGCAATGCAGGAAAAACTCTTCTAGTTATTGGCCTACCCAAAGAATTATTACTAAGACCCTAATTGCAATTATAACAACAACAATAAATAAATGGAATTTGATTAAATTAAAACATTTCTTCATAGCTAAGGAAATAATCAACAGAGCAGATAGAAAACCTATATATAGCATGGAAGAAATGTTAGCAAGCTATACATTCAATGAAGGGCAGAATCTACAAAGAACTCAAGTGAATCAGCAAGAAAAAAGTGGGCAAAAGATATTAATAGAAGTTTTCTAAAGAAGATAGACCAACAAGGAATGAACATATGAAAGAATGTTTAACATCACTAATCATTAGAGAACTGCAAATTAAAACCACGATGATATATCACCTTCTACCCTGTAGAAGGGCTTTTCTTAAAAGGTCCACAAACAGTAGATGAGGATGTGGATGCAGAGAGAAAGGAATGCTTATACACTGTTGGTAGGACTGCAAATTAGTATAACATCTATTGAAAACTGTATGGAGATCTCCCAAAGTAGACTGACCATTTGATCCTGCCATCCTCCCTACTGGGTGTTTATTTGCCCAAAGGAAAAGATAATTTATAAAAAGATACCTGTACTCAAAGGTTTATTACAGCACAATTCACGATTGCAAAGACGTGAAGTCAACTCAAGTGCATATCAATTAATGAATGGGATTAACAAAATGTGATATATATGTACACACACACACCATGGAATACTACTCAGCCATAAAAAGGATGAATGGATGCCTTTCACAACAATTTAGATGGAACTGGAAACCATTACCCTAATGAAGTATCTGAAGAATGGAAAAACAAATACCACATGTCCTCTCTATTAAATTGGAACTAATTGATGAGCACATACGCACAGAGGGAAGTAAAACTCAGTGTAAATCAAGTGGGGAGAGAAATGAAGGGGGTTGAGCAAACACCTGCCTAATGGGTACAATGAACACTATCTAGGTGATGAACATTTATAGACCTGACTTGAGCATTACAAAAGAAGTGATTCATGTAACTAAAAATGTTTGTACCCCTATAATATTTTGAAATACATGAAGAAATAAGTGATGATACAAAAAATTTCCACTTGATCCAGTGTCTTAAGTGGTATAAAATTAAAACAAACTGCTATGAAACTATTACCTATTTTTCTTTGAAGCAGTATTAAAAATATTTATTATTAGGTCAGTTTAGTCCAACCACTCTGTATAAACTTTGGAAACATTAGTCTGAACCTTAGAGTGTTTATTTTAAAATAGGAATCATAGCACCCATTGGATGAGATTTTAGAATGTAAACTGGATTCGTGAGTGCTAAATGCACGCAGCAGTAGTGTCTGATAAAAGTGTAACACGAGCCACAATGAAGAACCATATTTATACGCATAATTTGAAATTTCCTAGGAGCTACATTAAAAATGTAAAAGAAACAGGTGCGATTAATTTTAGTAATATACTGTATTTCACTTAATATATTAAAAATATTTTAATATGCAATCAACATAAATATCATTAAATCCTTGTTATTTTGCACTAATTCTTCAGAACCTGTATGCATTTCACATTTACAGCCCATCTTAGTTTGGACTAGCTACGATTCAAATGCTCAGTAGCCACAGGGGAGCTGTCTCCCATATTGGATAGTGCCGCAGTAGATGGCAGCTATTAGTATTTCTTGTTTTCTTAATGTGGTTTTGCTAAGACAACATGGTAATTGTCTGCAAAGAGTTATCATAATGATGGCACTAAGCATAGAAGCTTTGTATTGAGCAAGTAATCAGTAAATGCTAGTGACGACTATAAAAATTTTTCACTGATTGCCCATCTTGAACTTTTAAAATTTTTCCAGTCCACTTTGCACTTTCAGAAACATTGTAACACCCTTGTAAACACCCCAGAGTCCTTCGAGTATTATATTATTATATTCATTATTATATTATGCTATTATTCAAGATAGTATAACAATGTCTGTCTAACCATACACTCTTTTCAATGGCTTTCCTAGCAAAAAATTCCATACATTGGTAGCTACAGGCAGAATACAAATTTAGATGAATGAATATAAGTTCTACAAGGCAGACGTCAGCGTCATCTTGTTCACTAATGTATTATAAGTGGCCCAAACACTGTCTGGCACATAGTAGATGCTCAATGCGTATTTTACAGAGAACTTCTTGCCTGTGTTCTATTGTTCATGTTGGCAGAAGTTGGTTACCTGAATGTTTGGAACACTATATAAATTAGAAGTTAACTCTGTGACATATAACGATGCATTTGGTCTAAGGGTGACATGTAATGACGTCTCCATGTTAAATTTCAAAAGTTCCTTGTGAGACTGATGTATATTGTTTTACAACATAATGATTGATAGTGATGGTAAGATCTTTCAACATTCAACAAATTTTCTTACAAGTTGTTTAAATGTACCAGTTTAAGGTAACACAGAGCTTCAGGTCCCACCATCATAGGCAAAATCAAATTTTGTGCTCTCAACCTGTGATTGCCTCGAGGAAACAAAATACTCCTGAGCTATAAATTCAGGAAGTCGGATTAAAGACATAAAAATCTTCAGTAGGCCCAAGGCAATAATTTTTAGGTTTTCTGTGTAGATTCATGGTCTCTTTAACCTTTACTTGTATTAACAACAGGTTTAATTTTTCACTGTAGTCCAGATTTTTTTATTCATATAATATCTTCTTCAGTAGAAATTGTTATTTAGGATAGCAATGATAAGCTAGGAATAAATAAATCTTCAATAAAACAATATTTGGTGATGTAAAAAGTCCAAATTGGGATACCCGTTTCTGTTTCATAAATCAGGGAATTAGAAAAAAAAATGTATAAAAACAAGAGCTAAAAAAGTAACAGCAAGGTACAGCACCCACAGCAGGCAGGAAACTGGTTTTCTGGGTGTCCTCCCGGACCTCCTAATTGCCCTGGTTAATGAGGATGAGATTTAACTGAAATGGCAATATGCCTGACATATGGAGGGCATGCCAAAGAAAGAAGATCTGTGCTAATGGTTTTACAGTATGCTTGAAGTAGCCGAGGCTTAAACATGCTGACCTTTCTATGTGAGCTTTTGATCAACTAGCTGGAAAATTGGCTTGGAGCTCTAATTATGAGAGTGATGAAGAGTTTTAATTACTTTGTTATTTTCTACAGCAGAGAACAAATATCCTGAACCAGATACACATCTGATAAGATTCTTCTAGAGAAGAAATACTTGAAGAGAGTTAACTCAACCACTTTCTGAAATTATGATCAGTTTTGTTATTACTTAAAAGTAGAAATAACTATCCTACCAGAAATAGGCTACATAGGATAATCAAAACTGGTTAATGTTAAAGATGATTATTTTCTCAGGCAGGTTCTAATATGTTATTATAGGATTTGATAATAAAGGTGAAGGCAGAGAAGAGATGTCAGTTATTCATTCTTTCAAAAACGATTTATTGCATACTTATTATAGGGAAGATTTTGTTGTAATAGCTAAGTAAATGAAAGAGAACAAAACAAGTAAACTGCTGTTTTAGTGCTTACAGTCCCCAAAAAAAAAAAAGGCAATAAGCAAAAAGGAAAAAAAAAGAGTTATTATAAAATTATAAAATATACCAGACAGTGATAAGTGCCATGAAGGAAAAGAATGTACCGTAATAAAATATTACTTTCCTTTATTTACGAGAGACATAATTTTAGATCAGGTGAGTAAGAAGAGGTCTAACAATTGAACAGTGACCAAAGAAAGATAAGTATCTAAAAATAAAAGAATTGTAAGGAGTGACAGTGGTATGTGCAAAGGCCCTGTGGCAGTGGCATGTTCTGTCTATTTGAGGAAGAACAGAAGTCCACTATGGTTCCATTAGTGAGCACAGATTCTAGAGAGGTACAATGTGGTTAGAAACATAGCCAAGAGCCAATCATGGAGGGCTGTATAGACACAGGATTTTTGAATTTCTTTTTTTCAAATATTGGTAATAAGAATTTATTTTTGCCAAGTGGTTCACTTTATTTTAGAGAGGACTTTTTATTTGAAGAAAGAGCCCACTGGAAAAGTTCTTCTGACCACGGGGTCCAATTTATCAGATCCTACATGAGTGCTTCACCTATTCCCACTAAAATGAAAAGTTGGGAATAAAAAGGATTGTAATTTATTTGCAATGCCAGGCTTCTGCATGCACAGAGATTTATGTAGATTTTTACTGAGGTGAAAATACCACATAAACTTTAGTTATGACACATGGCGTTAGCACTTTTTATCCTTTAGTCCACGTCGTAACGTGGATAGGAAGATGTCAGCTCTGAAAATTTCATTCCTTAATTTTTATGGTAAACTATAGATATTTTTTTAATGCCAGTATAGGAAAAATCGTTTCTTTATATATAAAAGAAAGTCTTATCGAAGGAGCCAGCCAGTTGCACAGGGAATCGTAAGAAAATACCAAAAGCTTTTGCAGCAATTCGTGACAATATCTACTCTAATTATTTGTAAATCTTGGATCCACTATGAGAAAATCTGCCCTAACAAATTCCTTCCATAGCTTAGCACTCAACACTTTTTACTGATTCTACTAGTGAGTGTTGGTAGACAAAAAGATAAAACGTGTTAGTCAATAATCTGTGGTAGGAATGATACTCTAACCAATTCCTTCAGTTGTGTATTTGAGAATATGATTTTTAATATACATTTTATATACATAATAACGACTGGCTCTTTGTATGACAAGTTAAAAATGCCCTTTCTTTTAAGTGAAAAATGTGAAATCAGTAGTTCTGCTATGTTTAAGATTTGGTGTGATGTTTGGTCCTACTTGAACTGTATCTGCTCAAGCCAAGCATGCATTTCCCTCCTGATGGCCTGAGTTATACCTTGTCAATATTAAATCTTATAACCTCTTCTGCATAAAAATCAGTGCTGACTTTTCTGCTTACCTTAGCTTGTTTCAGTCGAAATTCCTTATCCTTCTGCATTCTGTACTGGTCGATTTCTGCCATGGCTTCCTCCTTAGCTTGCTTTAATCGCTTCCCTTTTCCTGAAAATTAACAGTGGTATAAAAGGAATGATCATTCTCCTTGGCCTACAAAGAATCATAAACTTAATTTTTTAAAAAATGGGTAAATTTCTCATGCTTTTTTTTTTTTTGATTTTTTTTCTAGAATGGCAAACTTTATTAGAAAAAAAAATATATATAGAAAAATTTCTCACTTTTTCCACGGAATTCTTTAGGACATGGAAATGACAAATTTTTTTCACACTTACATGTTTAAATAAAATATCTGCCCATTGACTCACAGCAGTCATGTCAGAGAACAGATTTTAGCTGTCACTTACTTGAAAAGACATTATTTGGTCAGATTTTCTGTCTTGATTGGCTGCCAGGAATCCTTCAGTCCACCCCAACTGGATCCTATTTAACACTGGCAGATCTCCAAAATTGCTGCAAACATGCAACTCAGACTCTATCAAACTGACTCACAAATTTTTTAAACATTTTATTAGGATTTTTTTCTTACCATTTGTTGACTCTAGAATGTCTGATTAAGCCCCACAACACATCAAAGTATTTTTTTTTTTTTTTTTGCAGTAGCTTTCTCTGAGGGGGACTTGAAAGTGGCTGTAAAACCAATTTTTTTAATGGTTAGGAGATTTAGTTAAGTAGACCCTTTTCTTTTATTAAGAGCAAAGGTGTAAGCCTTAAGCTAAAAGACAACATAAATGAGAGTTTTAGACAAATACAATGCTGTGGTAATCATTAGCTAAGCACATGAGCTTTTTGACAACCAGAATAAGTTTGGGGGGGTCATGGACTAATATTAATTATGCTATGCCCCGCTATCTGCCACCTTGGGGGTTAGGTACTAATGCTTTGTGATCATTAAAACTTTAAAGAAACTCTGAACTATATGAAAATTCTCTTTTCCCCTGAAATCTATTGTCTTTCGATTTCCGTAAAATGCCTTCACTCTTGACATTTAAGGTAGTTTCTTTTCTTTGATAATGTCTCTAAAGTTTTTGCCTAGTATTTTTGTCAGCTATTTGTTATATGGTGTAGACTTTGAACTAAGTGTGCTCTTGTTAAATAGCATAAAAGAAAATCTTTTATTTTTTATTTTAATATTATTTTTTGAGACAGAGTGTTACTATATCGCCCTCAGTAGAGTGCTGTGGCGTTGTAGCTCACAGCAACATCAAACTCTTGGGCTTAAGAGATTCTCCTGCCTCAGCCTCCCAGGTAGCTGGGACGACAGGTACCCTCCACAACACCCAGCTTTTTTTTTTGTTGCAGTTGTCATTGTTATTTAGCTGGCCTGGGCCAGATTCAATCCCGCCACCCTCAATGTATGTGACTGGTGCCATAACCACTGTGCTATAAGCACTGAGCCAAGAAAATCTTAATACAAATTTTCATCTGTCCATTTACCATATAATTATATACATTTGTAGCATTTGGGTATAGAATATTTCAAAATTTCTCTCCCTTTTAGGTATGAGTTGCTTCCCTCGTCACTGTATACATGTGGATTAAAGGCAGATTCACTAGAGTGCGGGTAGAAATATGTCTCTTTTAATGTCTATCACCCCCAAAAGGAACTGGCTGGACCTCATTCAGGACAGGTGTTGAAATTTTCTTTTACATTCTTTAAAATCCAAGGACTAGTGAAAACTAAATGCTCCTCTGATGCTTGAGACTTAAAACAGCAATTTTACCTGTTCCTTAGTTAATTTTTGTTTATACTGATTTTTTTGTTCTCTATAATTCTAACCAATTTGTGGCAACTAAACACACAGAGATTCTCTGTGAAGAGAACGAATAGATGACAAGGTAGGGAAAACTATTCCTTCATTCCTAGCCACTCAGTATCACTACTTGTCATTCATATCAGGATAAAAACAGAGAATGTTAATGTATTAAACTTTTTTTTAGTAATAATGGGTGTAGGATGCATAATTATTTTATAAAATAAACCACAGGCATCATTACTCTCCATCTTAATTGCATACTAAGTAAAAATATTAGTTTTAAAGTTATGACTCTGCAGCATATTAAAAAATAATAATAGGCCAAGCTCTGTGTGCCCTACCCCTGAGCGGAATCCAGCACTCCACTAAGAGGCTGTATATTAGCTCCTTCACATGGTGACAGGCTCAGAGTGTGTCTGTGATTCCCTTGTCATGGCACCAGTCACCTGCTGGTTCTCATTCAATTAAATGGGAGAGCCACAGGGAAATCGCTGCTGGCGCAGCAATTTTCTGGATAGACTCAGCAGCTGCCACTGTGTGAGAGCCTACACATGCTACACCTGATTTAATCCAGGGGAAGAAACTGAAGTCTAAAGCCTACTGTTCTGTTAGAGGTGAAGCAAAATCCATGCGTCAAATCCACTCATGTGAACCTCCACTTTCCTCCTCTTTCTGCGGGAGAATATTGCCAAATTTAAAAATTACCCCTATTTCTTCTTCTTAAGCATTAAACATGGCTGCTCTGAACTAAAAGGGAGGGGAAAAAAAGGATATTTGGTCTGAGTTTCAGGTGACTTGTGAGGAAAGGATTAAAAAATTGGAGGCAAGTTAAAATTGAACTCTGTGTAAGAGACAGAGGGTAGTGCTCAAAAATGGAAAATTCCTGGCTTCCTACTTAGGCTGGGCTAAGTGAACTGAGTGTCCCGAGATGTAGTAAGTTCTGGAGATACAGATAAACCTATTTCATTGCTTGAATCCCTAAATTTATTTCAGATTTTTTTTTTTGACAGAGAAGACAAGATTTTATTTATCATGTCAGAAGGGAATCAGAATTTACACCAGGACCCACTATAATAAAACATCAGACATTTTGCAACTCTGAACAAGTTACTTAGAATTTCTGAGATTAACTTTTCTCATCTATTATATAAAACTAATAACTTACTGCAAGAGTTATTGGAAGGTTTAGAAAAGATGTATATGAAGTACTCAACAGAATAGTTACTAAATTTTTTAAAAAGATTATTTGGAAAACATGCCAAATCCCTGGGGCCTTTTGCAAATAAAGAAAGCAGTGAGTAAAGCATGAGTTTGAGAAGAAGCTGTCAGGCTATCACTAGAGAAGTTTCTATAAGCCTCGCTGAGGATTAAGTGCAAGTATTCAGAGGGTAGCTGGATAAAGAAGTTTGGAATCCAGAAGGAAAATTTGCAATGGAGATAGAGATTTGCTTGTCAGTCATCTGGATTTTTGTATGTGTTAGTCACAGCAATGGGGTTTGGAAATCAAGAGAAAGTGTACACAACTAGGAGAAAAGAGGGCTTAAGTTTCAATCTGGGGGAATAACAACACTAAACAAACAAGAAAAGGAAGCAAATGTTCAGGAGGAGCTGGAGAGTAGTGGTCAGAGAAGTAAAGGAGACCAAAAGAGATGAGAGAACATTTCAAGAAGGATGTGGTCAATAGTGTCAAACGATACAGAGAACTGAAATGAGATTCTTAATCCAAACTCCTAGATTTATACTACATGTCATACACTACTAGAGATCTATGGATATTGCAGTAAAAGGCACAAATCTTTGTTATCCTGTTTGCCTTCTGAATGTAGTTTGAGAAATTAAGATAGAAGGAAGACAATAAGAAGATAACGTGACGGGGATGATGAGTACTGTGAAGAATAAAGAAGCATACAGGGTGGACAGAAATGGGGGTGGGTTCTAATTTCGATAGGTCAGGCCTCTTGGACAAAATGATATGTGAACAGAGACCTGAAGGAATAAGGTCATGCAGAAATAGAAAGAGGAAAAGCTTTGCAAGCAGAGAAGGAACAGCAAATTTAGAGGTTCTGCAGTGAGAGGAACTTTGCCATACTCAGGGAATAGTATGGCTGATCAAAAGCGAAAGGATGGTCATATGCTAGGAGATGGAATCAGTGAGGCGGCGGTGAGGCCAGATCACATAGCACTTACAGGGCATGGTAAGCATTTTGGTGTCTGAGATGCTAAATCCACAACATAACACTACTTACCTATTCCTAGGGTGTAACATAACACTAAACATGTTTTAAAAGGATTTCTTTGGATGGTGTGATGGAAATAGATCGTAGAAATAAGGAAAAAGTAGAACCATCAGTTTGAAATGTATTGCAATAGTTCAGACACCTATTCATGATTTTTGGAAATAGTAAAGTAGCACAGAATTGGCAAGAAGAAGTTATATATAATTTGAAGATGGAGTTTATATGTAAGTACAAGAGACAGAGCTGAGTCAAAGATGCTGCCAACATTTGATTCTGGGGCTGCAGTCCAGAATGCTCTGTAGTTGAGATGTCTATTCCCCATCCAGTGGTGATGCTGAGAAAGCTGATAGTTATATGAATTTAGAAATCAGGGCAGCAACTCAGGCTGGAAATGTCAAGTTTGCAAATCATCAGCATGGAGCCATGAGATTAAATGAGATCACCTGGGAAGTATCTGCAGTTATGGAAGAGAACAGGTCTGAACTGGGACCCTGTCTTTCAAGATTGAAAAGACAACAGGAAAACAACCACGGGAGCAGGGTCCCCAAGTCAAGTGAGGAAAGAGTTTCAAAGACGAAAGAGGGTTTTAGTTGTGAATGAGACAGTCAATTCATATCAAGTTTAGCAACACTGGTGACCTTGGCAAGAGGATCTGTGGTGGAGTTCAAGTGAAAACGGAAGGAAAGGAACATTGATATGGATGGGCAATTTCTTAAGAGGAATTTTCCCCCAACAAAGGAGGACAAAGAAAGTAAGATAAAGGCTCAGGGTGGTCAAATGAATTTGATAATTAGAGGGTGCTGTGGGTTTAACTGTGTTCCCCTAACAGAAATGTGGGAGTCCTAATTCCTGGCACCTATGAAGGTGATCTTGTTTGGAAATAGTCTTTGCAGATGTAATCAAGTTGAGGTCATACTTCAGATGGGCTCTAATTCCAATGACCGGTGCCCTTATAAGGAGAGAGCGATCTGCAGACAGAGACATTGAGTCAGAGCAGACACGTAGGGACGAAGGCCAGACAGCTACGGAAGGACAGACCAGAATGATGCAGCTACAGGAGAAGGAGTGCAAGGGTGGCTGGTCACCACCAGCAACTAGGAAGAGGCATGGGGAGCTCCTCCTCAGTGCCTGCAGAAGGACTCAACCCTGCTGGCACCTTGTGTTTGCACTTCTGCCTTCCAGAGCTGTGAGGTGACAAATTCCCGTTCAAAGCCGCCCGTTTGTGGTAATCTGTTACAGCATTCACAGGAAACTAATACAGAGGATCCGTGAGGAGCGTAGAATAACAATGTCAGCGGAGCGTTGGAGGCAAAGCCAGATAGCTTAGTATGATGGAAAGAGTAGGTATCTAAATGAATGTGCCATCTGACAAAAATATGTCAAAACAGCACAGAGGCCACCTTCAATTGCTATAAAGACAGATTTCTATCTGTCACTAATAACAATTTTTGTCCTGCTTTATCATTCAGGAAAAAAAGCAGCAATGTTCTTTCACTTTAGGGTGTTAATGTTATGATACAACCAACCCAATTCAGAGAATACTTTTTTTTTTTAGCTATTCTAAATACTCGAAGAAAAATAAGACTGCCACAAAGCCCCTCTTACTCTAATTTATTTCCCATCAGGCCTCCGCTCCTTGCGCATTTTCTTTTGTTTTTCTTTTACTTATATTTTCCTTACTAAAAATAAGTAGTTTTGTCTAAGTCCTGGACTGAACATAACCAAATGCTATTAATAGATGAAAATGTTCTGTAGTTACTATTGTAATGTTACCCACTCGAAGAAATGAAAGTCCAATATACTTACAAATACCCTGTTAGTCTGTGGACTATAAAGGAAGAGGAAGTATTTATAGGCCTACAAAACATGCTAGACAGGGCCATGAAATTCTAATATAGCAACTGTTATTTTATTAGTTTATTAGAAGTCATGTCTTTATGAACCAAACATCCACTTGCCTAGTAAAGAATATTTATTAAATCAAGGTGCTTGTTTAAATAATTCAGAATATATGCATATTTGGAAACAAATAGGTGATTTGCTGATTAAAATATGTGTGTGTGTGTGTGTGTGTGGCTGGCATCCTATTAACCCACAAAGCTAATCTGAATTACTATCATATCTGATGTATTATCTAGAAAGTAGAAATATTTTCTTAAGTATTTATTTTGCACCCAAGTATAGTTCAACAAAAAACTTCATATAGTACCATGCTTAAGATATCATTAGAACTTTACTATTTTGCTGTTCTTTAAAAATTTTTTTTTTTTTACTATTTATGTATTCATTTATTGTAGAGACTGAGTCTCACTATATTGCCTAGGCTGGTCTCAAACTCCTGATCTCACGCTATCCTCCTGCCTTGGCCTCCTTGCTCTTCTTTTCAACAAAATTTGTTTTATTACGTTTGGGGATAATAATAGTAGCTAACATTTGTTGAGCACCTGCTGTGTACCAAGTAGTGTTTTAAGTCTTTCATCAGTATCAGCTGAGTTAATTATGACAATAAATCTATGAGGTAGGTATTATTAGTCTGTCCATTTTGAGGCCAAGGAAACAGGCATGGTGAGGTAGGAGATGACCTGCCCAAGGTCACACAGCTAAGGAGAAGGAGAAGCTGGATTTGCACCCAGACAGAGCAGCTCCAGGGAGTTAGCACTGATCAGTCTTGGTATAAAACAAGAGAAATACGTCCCTCACTTTCATTTTGATTTCTTGTAGCTTTTAGGACATTTTTACACATACATACTTGTTTAGTTTTAGTTTTTCTCATCTCCAGATTTGAAGATTTACCTTTTTTTTAAAACCATATCTTTAAATCTATATCCTGAATGGTACTTTGTAAATTTTTGTTAAGCGTAAGACATTTTCTGCAACTTCCAAAGTCAAAGTATTCTTCATTTGTGGGAGAGGTTATGATACGCATTTAGAAATGATTTAGGAATATGGATTCTTTATGGGGTGCTGAGTTGCAGACACTTGAGCATCTCAGAAGAGCAGTGTTAATAAGTGTTTTAGCTTTGTAACAGGTGTAAATGAAATAAATAATGCTCTTAAAAAAAAGGTCATAGATAAAAGTTAAAATGTTACATATTTCAGAGAAACACCACCTCTGTTTCTCTTGTTGATGATGGTACCTTGAATTCCTAATCTAATTCTGATTAAAGTTTTAACTCAATTCCCCAAACCTGGGGCTCCAGGACTCCAATGTGTCTTATTGACAATGTAGTTCACGCCTGTAATCCTAGCACTTTGGGAGGCTGAATTGGGAGGATCACATGAGGTCAGGAATTGGAGACTCCCCTGAGCAACAAAGGGAGACCCTGTCTCTACAAAAATTTAAAAGTTAGCTGAAGGTAATGTCATGCATCTGTCATCCCAGCTACTGAGGCTGCGGGGATGGGGGGCGTTGCTAGAGCCCAGGAGTCTGAAGTTGCAGTGAGCTATAATGACACCACTGTGTATAGCGCTCTCTCTCTCTTTCTTTCTCTCTCTCTCTCATACACACATACACATGCACACACACACAGAAAGTAACTTGTCTTGGGCCAACATAATCACTTTTATGTTTTGATGAACGAATAATTTATTAAGCGAAAAGTGTTAACTACAAGTAAGATAATTTAAAGTAGTGCAAACCTACTGTTGTTTCATCTGAACTCAACCAAATAGTAAAGCTGTTTTGCACACAAAAGTATGTTCAATAAATGTAATTTAATCTGTGATCATAGAAAAGAAAAGAAGGAAATATCTGAGCATTTCTAATCATCTGAGCAGAAGCTGTTCAGGTCTCCCCCATTACAGGAAAGTTGGATGCAGAACTACGGCGGGTGTACAAAGGAATGAAACTAGATTGTTCTGTTCTAGTTTTTTCTTCTACTGTCATCAGACTGATTGTAAAATATGTATAACACATTTTAAAGATAAAAATAACTCTAGTCTATATTCTGCTTTACCGTCTTACGTGTATTTTTCTGTTTCTTGAAACATGTTGGTCATATATATGTAAGATAGGCAAATTCAGAGATGCTAAATAACATGTGAAGAATGACAGATGTTCAACTCAAGGTGATGCTTTTTGTGCTCTGCTACCTTCCGTCCTGACCTTTCAGGCCTATCCACAATCCTGTCCATACTCCCCTCAAATGTTGCTCTGTCTAGAGCACAGAGCCCCATACATTCCATTTCCACAGGCCTAATGGCCTTGGGGAGAGTTCCTGGTACATCAGGTCCATAACTCCTTATCTGTTTCCCTTAAGGCAAAACATTTATACCACATGCTGCATTATGTAGCAACTTCTCTGGGATCTGAGGCAGTCCTTCTTAATGGAGTATATTAATATTTTTACAGCATAATATATAAAAATTCTACTCCCTTATTAATCATGTATTTTTCTAAAATGATTAACATGGGAATTGCTGTTCTCTCTCTTCTCACTTTCCTTCGCACACCCCTTTTCTCTTTGTTCCACTTTATCCCTATCTTTTAAAAATATCTATCTCTCTCTCTATATATATATTTAATAGTCCTGCTCTAACACTCAATGTTCAGATTCCTGAGAGACTTTTGAATACATGGATTTAAGAAAGAGAAAGCGATCACAAACTTCCCACAATGGTGTTCAGTATTTTGACCACATGGTTATCATTCTGACTCTGTTCTGCCTTCATATGTCAGATTTTCTAATTGATCATTTTACGGAAAAATATATGGGTTTATGAAAATGATGACTATCCGTTCCTTCTATGTCATTATTCCTCTCCCTTTTCAAAATGGTTATTTATGCATTTATCTCTCTAGGGTGTTCTTTATGGAAGAATCCAGGTCTACTTGTCACTGTCTACATCCAAGTGGCTTGGAACTAGTAGGCAGGTGATAAATGCTGAACTAAATACATTAATGAAAGAAACACTCTTGAAATGTGAGGGAAGGCATAACAAACCAAGTAGATGAGGTAGGTATGCTTCTATTTTGCCATGAAACGTTCGAGTGGGTAGGGTGCTGTTGTAAGTATAAACCTCTGTCTGCTGAGAGCCATGTAGCAAAATAGTTTCTGTCCAGTGAAGACTGTCCCCAAAACCTGTGCTTTCTGAGGCAAAGAGGAAAGATATATTGTCTGTAAACCTGAGTACAATGGTTACTTGTTGAAAGTCAAAATATTTTCCAGAGTATTTCTAAAGCCTGAGTGTTTATTATTACTGGATGAGTAGTCTCCTTGAATATTCATGGAGAAAGGCATGAACTAAGTGAAAAGTACAATGGTTATTTGTTGAAAGTCAAAATATTTTCCAGAATATTCCTAAAGCCTGAGTGTTTATTATTACTGGATGAGTAGTCTCCTTGAATATTCATGGAGAAAGGCATGGTAAACTAAGTGAAAAGTGTACACGTATTATAAGTTATTAGCAAATAAAGTGAACAACGTGTATTTTTAAATACTGATTTCTGAGAAAAGATTGCCCAAGAACAGCACATTAACTATAGGGAAGGAAAATAAATTTGGCCTTTATGTTTATTATCAAATTTTAAGCTAGATTGTCCTTCGTATGATAGCTATCAGTTCTAAACAAGTTGCATGATTGGCAATACTTTTTCTTTGCTAATGACTTCAAGAAAAGGAGTGTTAGTTGGTAAAAAAATATTTGAATCATACAATAGTATAGATTATATATGTGCTCAATAATGTTATTTTGTCTTTTTCATAATAAGGAAACAAAGGCAATGTAATTATCACATCTTAAAATAATCTGGTCATTTGTTATGGAAGTTTTAAAGAAATGTGAATAAAAAATAAGGGAGTTTTTTGTTTTTTTTTTTTGCATTGTTTCAAGCTTCAGGTCCTAGACTGCTTTGTCTTCTGTAAAATTATTCTGCATTCCTACTGTCTTATAATCATTTGCACAATTTTTTGTAGAAAAAGAAATTGAGAAATAGGTAAAGTTGGTCTTCACTGTGTTTCTCCTTTGTTTCCTCTTCTGTGACCCCCACAAAGGCTTTTTCTTTTTTCTTGGTGACACCCACATTGCTGAGTGTTCAGGAAATCAACTTATCTTAAGAAAGGGAAATGATTTTACCTATGGTTGAAAACTCCAGTGGACTTTCTATTATAGTATTTGCATCATTCCTGACTTCTTTTCTTGCTTTGTAATATACTATTCCTTCATCTCATTCAATACATTTGAGTAAGGTTGTGTCACTGCCTACTTTAATCACATCAGTAAGCTCATTCAAAGAGTTACATTAGCTCCCTTTTTAAGACATGACCCTATCTTGCCAGACTTTGAATCTAATTGCAGAGGCAAGACACACAATTATGAAGAAGGCAAATGGCACTAAAAATTGTTGTAGATTAAATTACAAGGTGATATGCAATGAGACAGTGGAAAAAACATAGGTCTTGGCCTAGGAAAACTGAGACATGTTAGTTTTTCAATAAGAAAAAATATGCAAATTTTGTATAGTGTAGTCATTGAGATCTTGGCTTGCAAAATTAGATCTCATTCAAATCATGGCTCTATCATTTACTCTCTCTATGACTTTGGACAAGTTATATAATTTCTGTAGGCATCACCTCTCCCCTTTGCAATAAAGTTGGTGAGGAGTAAATAAAATAAGTATTGAGCATGGTGCCTGGCACAATGTCTCTTTTATTTTTTAAAAATAACCTTTGGAATTCACAGATTCTCAGTGTCTATATACATAAAATGGGAACAACATTAATATCTTATTCATTTGGCTACTGTGAACATCAAAGAGAATAGAAAGGGGGTTGAAGTTAACTGAGACAATCTTATGTAATTATATAGATACATGATTAGATAAAAATTTGAGTCCCAGCCACTTAGGAGACTGAGGTGGGAAGATCATTTGAGTTTAGGAATTTGAGTTCTGCCTGGGCAATGTAGTGAGACCCTGTCTCTAAAACAATAAGCAAAATACAATAAAAATAAAAAGAGTGAGGGTAGCACCTGTGGCTCAGAGGGGTAGGGTGCCAGCCCCATATGCCGGAGGTGGTGGGATCAAACCCAGCCCCAGCCAAAAACTGCAAAATAATAATAATAATAATAATAAAATAAAATTTTAAAAAAAGAGTGAAAAAATAAGAATAAAATAGAAGTGTTTTTAAATATTGGAAATGAAAAGCTAATGAGAGAGATGAGAACAATTTATTAACTCTTACTCCAATGTCATAGAAATGGACACAGATCAGCACTTTGCTCAAGTTTACTCATAACTAGATTCAATATGAAATTGTTTTTCCCTTAGTTCTTTTACAATATTGAGAAAACTAAGTTGTGGAGTACAGAGAAGGTTGCAGAACCAAGGTTTAAGCTTACGTCTCTATAACCTTAATGCCCATGATCTTTTCACCTAGCATGTGGCCTCTCTACAGCATCTGAATCAGAAAATTTCATCCGCACTGTAGCGATGGGGAATACAGGGCAGGGGAATTTCAACAAAAAGTTCCACAGGGAGAATAGCAAGCCAGAGTTTGAGCCAAGGTCTGCCCGATGCAAAAGTCCATGCTCGTCCCACTGTCTCATTTAGTTTGTGATAAGCCCCTCACAGGTGACACTTACTCTTCTTGGCTTCCTCTAGCTTATCCTTGGCCCTTTTCTCAGCCTGAAGAAGCTGCTGGATCCCCTGCGACTGGCTGGTCATGGTAGCCGGCTCAGAGAAAGTGCCTTCTGTGAACTCCAGGATGTGAAGTGTTCCTTTACCCTTTTAGAGATAGCTGCATAACTTGGTTGTTGTGTCAACAGTGAGTTCCAAACACAGCCCTTGGCTTCGAACTGGTCTGACTGGGGAAGGTAGCTGGGCCTCAAGGGGAGACTCATGGTGGAATCCAGAAGAACAAGTTGAGCCAATATGAAGACTCAAAATGTGCCATGTCTACCAATTTAGCTCTTCTATAAGAAATAGAGTTTTGAGTCTCTTTATAAAATCAGATGTTTTAGGATATTATTTTCCCTCTTCTTCCAGGAAATATTGACATGTTTACTGAATGTTTCTTTCATGTTACGAGATCTTTCTTTGTTCTTTGTCTAGTACTAGTTTCAGGGATTTTTGTTTGTTCCTTGTGATTCAATTCTCTGCTTGGGGAGTTTATCCACCTTTTGCTAGAAAGGAAAATTTTTGGCTTTGTACAAAGGAAAAAACCAGGGGGTCTATTCTTTTTTTTTTTCCCCCTAAGCATCAGGTAACAGGAGTGAAATGATTTCTTTTGGGCATTGTGCTGCTTTTTAGTAATGCTGTATACTGAACTCCTATGAAGATTTTAATATGGTAACTAGTATCAATTAAAGAGTAATTATACTAGCATAGTAGAAGTAGTAATAATACAGAGATATACAAGAAATTGTAACCATAGGTTTGTAGATTTAATTAAAATAATTTAAACCCAGTCTGTGCTGAGTATTATGCTAAGATAGTGCAATAGAATCCATCAGACTTGATTTGATTAGATTCAGTAGTGGTTGGACAAATGAGAATGTTGGTCACCGTGAAGAGTCACAAAATACCACTTTCATGTATCTAAAATTTGTTTTTGAAATGAAAAGCTGTTTTTTACTTACAGTGAAGGCTTTTTTCCCCCTGAAATGATCTTCAGATTGAAGATTCATGTAGTAACCACTTTCATAATCTACAACGCTCTTCCCTTCCCTGCAGGTGCCACATTCAGTTGCTCTAAATAGATGTCTAGATTCAAAGACAACTGTAAAAAAACTGAGACCTAAATATTTTAAGCTTTTATTGATTATTTTCCCTTAATTATAAGTTACCTTATCCGTACGTACCTACCTTATGACATTGTATGGATCACATCTAGCAAACTTTCCAAAAGAAAAAGCTTTTTTTTTTTTTTGGCACAGGCTCAATTTTCTTTCTTTCTTGAGTCAATTTGGTCAGCTTATAAAATCCGTCATTTTTTTGCATAATTACAATAACTACTGCATTGGTATAAACAGATTTGTGAAGAAGCACAGTGTAGTGCCTGAATTTCGGAGTCCCCACAGAAGAAACTCACACCAGGCGACTGATGCAAAAACAAAGGGTGAAGTTTATTACAAGCTTAAGCTCGGCCGGAGGGGTTGGGCTGAGGTATTATAGAGTACAGAAAGGAAATTGGGAGGGACGGGTGGGATAAGGGGAGGCTGGAGTAAGGATGAGTCCAGGTGTCTTGTCACTTGCTCATTGGATACCTCAGTGGTGCCAGAAACGGGTGGGCAGTGGCTAATCAGGAAGGGGCAGGTATTGTTCAACAGGTGGGGGAAGTCAGGGGAACTGAAGCAAAGAACCCAAATTTGCAAAACTAGCATTACACAGCAATTTACACAGCGACCTGTAAAATGGAGTCTGTTAACAAAATGGCGTTACTTTGGTCTTTTCACACAGCTCCTGCCTGATCCCTCTGGACAAAAAGATGCAAGTTGGAATATCAGGAGTAGATCCCCCAGGGGGGGAAAGGCTTGGAGCCTAACTCGAAGAAGCAATTAGAATAAATTTGATCCTCTGTCAAAAAATTGGTGGATCCTCTGTTGGTGAAAAGGAAGGATAGAAAAATCTACCCAGAAGCAAAGGAGGAAGGTGAAAAAGACTATCATCTCATCCTGGGCTGTGGGTGGGGGGAAAAAAGTGCCCACAGGCCCACACTTGTGTGTTTTGCAGTTATATTACCAACATCTTCTATAGAGATAAAACCAGATTGAACACAAGCTTTTGATCTAAATTGCAAAACAAATGGTAAGGAAAAGTTGAGGAGAGGTAGGCAGTGTGGTGGTGGGCCGAGGCAAAAACCTGGCTGGGGAATTTGAACGTAATTATTTATGCAAAGGATTATGAAGTACATGGCCCACTTTCTATATGAGTTATTCTCTTTTTATCTATCAAAGCCGATTCCTGGTATGCTTTTGTTTTCATTTACAAAGTCAAACATTTCAAGGATAATAATGCTTCTTAAAAATGTTATCTGCGTAGGGCTGAGCGCGGGCTCTACCTCGAGGAAGTTAGGTGCAGAAGCCCAGTGCGCAGAGGTCTCTCGGGCCCGACGGCGATTGTGGAAGCCAGCGGTAGTCACGGGAAAGATCAAGAGATTGAGACCTCGGTCACCTATTACCGGCTGGAGGAGGTGGCGAAGCGCAACTCTCTGGAGGAACTATGGCTGGTGATCCACCGGCGAGTCTCCGTTGTCACCCGCTTCCTTAACGAGCATCCTGGTGGAGAAGAGGTTCTGCAGGACAAGCTGGTGCCGATGCACGTGCAAGCTTTGAAGATGGAGGCCACCCTTCTGATGCCCGAGAAAGGTTAAAGCAGTACTGTATGGGGATGTGCATCCGAGGGACCTTAAACCTCACAGTGGTTAACAAGGAGCCTCCGAAAAATGATAGGTGCAAAAGTTGGCGGACATACTGGATTTTCCCGTCGTAAGCGCTATATCGCTACTACATGTTGGAAAGCAAATCCTCTTGAGGAAGCCTTGCTGAAGTCTGGAAGGCTCATCTGCTTGGGAGTGAACCTAGAGACGTGCGCAGGGCTGCAGCGAGGCCCTTTCCTTGAATCCTGCCCGTTGTCCTTGGAGTCCAGACATTTGGTTAGACGTCCGTGTCAGGTCTGGGACCAGTGTCGTTCACCTCTCAGAGCCTTACACCCGCAGCCCTTGTTCACCACTCTGCGTCCATGCCAGTGTTAATCTCCGCACCGGCTTCCACGAGTATCCTTACATTTCAAAGCTTCTGTTCATAATTGCAATTCATACGTTGTAGTGACATTGCTCTTTGGTAAGAATGCCTGCTTGTCAATACTTTGAATAACGCGCATTAGGTACTCTAAACAAGGCAGGAGTCTGGTGTTGAAGCTTTTAAGTAAATTTTTTAAAAAGAAAAAATAAAATAAAATAAAATAAAAATGTTATCTGCTTATAACCAAGATTTTTAGTTTGTTCTTTACGCATTTGGTATTAGTGAGGCGTCAATGGACAAGCATTCAGTTTTCTATTCATTAACAACATATCAGGCATGTGCCAAAAACCAGGCCTGATCAATTTATAATTCATATGTTCATATTTAGCTCATTTGATTCCCGTAGTAGCTCTGGATCTGGGTATTATCATCACATATCACACTCATTTTATCAGTAAAGAAACTGTAGTTCCTAAAATATAGGCGCGGTTAGTAGTCAGGAAACCATGGCTCCGAAAATCTGACAGGCGAAAGTCAGGTGGCTCCTAAATGGAAGAGCAGGACTGACCTCAGGGTCCATGGCGTTGCTACTGCCCAGAGCACTCTCTCTTTCTAGGAATAATTTCCTTCCAGGTTTCTTTTTTCTCATGAAAAATATGAAAACAAAAAACATCAATTGGCATTTCTTTCTTTATAAAACTATTAAAAACATGGATTGATTTAAATGCTATGTGCTTAAAAAATTGATAATAAACATACCGGAAGAAAGTGAAATTTGCTGTAACCTAAATCCTCTTGATTATTGAAGATTTCTCCTCAAGAATTGTTGATGTAAGCACTCAGAGTTTTTCCTATTCTATTTATTTGGTACCACTTATTCTAGTTAGTCTTACTATTTATTATAGTCTATCTTTTTTTTTTTTTTTTTTAGAGACAGAGTCTCATTTTGTCCCCCTCAGCAGAGTGCAGTGGCGTCACAGCTCACAGCAACCTCCAGCTCTTAGGCTTAAGCGATTCTCTTGCCTCAGCCTCCCGAGTGGCTGAGACTACAGGCACCTGCCACAACACCTGGCTATGTTTGCTTTTTTGTTGTTGTTGCTGTTACAGTTTGGCCAGGGCCAGGTTCGAACCCACCCCCCTCAGTATATGGGGTTGACGCTCTACTCATTGAGCCACAGGCACCACCCTATTTTATCATATTTTAATTATATTTAGAAATCAAACCAAATAATAAGATTTCCTTTTAATTTGAGTGGAATAAGTCATTTTTGGTTTTCGGTATGAGTGGATTGTCAATGTTGATGATTTCTATGTGTCAGTATATAAGAAACACAATTAAAGGTATTATTAATTATTGCTTATCATTGATGTTATTTTACTATTATGTATTATTACTTCCAATAATAAATTTGATACATTTTAAAAATTCCATGGAATATAAAAGATAAGATAGAGAAATGGATACATTAGTGACAGCAACTTTATAAAAAGGAAGTATCAGAAGCAGTATAATATGTATTTAGATTTCTGCACTTTTATTCTCTTTCTTTCATATTTCATTTTTATCAATGAGAAATGAAAAAAGTTATCACAAATGATAAAATCCTAAAAACAACTTCCATGCCCTTTGGAAAAGTTTTGATTGTTGAATGCTAAAAAATTACAGTGAAATATATCTTATTTTTCCCTGTCCTTAGTTGAACATTAAGCCTCAAATGTTTTAAATAGCTCTCATTATAAATTCAGTATTTTTGCACAGTTTTTTTTGTTTCTCTTTTTTGAAGTTTCATTTCTGCTCTAACTTCCTCTTCTCATGTATTCTGTCATTACCCTGGATATGTCAGCTTATCATGTGTTTCTTCTTCTTGTGCCCATGTTGATTTGGCAACCAAATCTGAATAATAGTGACAAGTAGATGAATTCCTGGTTTCCTCAAGGCCTGGAACTTCTAGGTATCTCAAAACTACAAAATTCAATCTTTAAACAAAACCCTAAGATTTGATGTGGGTGCTTCTACAAAGTACGGTACCCCTCTTCACTTCATGTATTATCTGAGCAGTCCTATCTAAAACAAATATAAATCAAATATTGAACGTTTAAATTTTTTTTAATCTGTTAGTAAATAAGGAAATGACTCTCTTTCTTCCTATCATCCTCTGATTTTCTTCCTTCTTTCCTTCCAGCTCACGCAGCATTATTAATTATTGTCTCTTTAATGCCAGAAACATTTCTCTATGTTTTTCCTCCGACTCTTCCTGATGCCTGGAGTATCTTTCTAACTCTTACGGAAGTGTCTGGAAGACAAATCCTTCCAATTCCATTCCCAATGCCTGCTTAAAAGGTTGAAACTCCCAGATCCTCTGAGGCCTGATCAATTTCTTCTTCATCTTAAACATCACAAGGCCCTTTTTTGCCTACTTGCCATAGGGCATTTCTCAAGCATTACTTGTGCACAATCTATGCAATGGGCTCTTTGAGGCCAAATAACTTGCTTCCCTTGTGGTTGCCCCGGAACTGTGTGCGCTTTGCACACAGTTGGCAACAAATTATTTTTAAAAATTACAATGATATTTTCTTCTACATGAAGCATCAGAAGAATAGAGAAACCAACACATGCACTCAATACCAAATTGGAACGAATGGATCACCACTAGAGTAATTCCATTGAATTTCAATGAAAATCAAGTTGGGGGAAGAGGTGAGGAGAAGATGGGTAAATTCACAGCTATTGGGTCAAGTTCACACTTTCTGGATGAAGTGCACACTTGCACGTGTAACTCAACTCAATCTGTACAAGAACAAAATGTGTAAACAAAATGTGTCCCCTCTAATATTCTGAAATAAAAAAGAAGAGAAAAAATTACATTGATATTTTCATTTAATTGAAGGATAACAATGAACTCCATTTACAGAGAGAAACTTAAATACAGATTCTGCTCTATCTCGAAATGTTTCCTTGGAAAGCAGGGCACTTCTGCCTAAGGAATAAGCATGTTTTTAGGACTTATTGTGGCAATAAAGTAAAAAAGATGAAAATAGTTTAGTTAAAGGTGATGGTTTCTTAGATCCAAAAGAAAATATTCCCAGCTGTGGTGAAGTCATGCAAGCTGTCTCTTAAGTAGAGCCTAATATCGTCTGCTCCCAGGATTGGATAGATTATACAGCCCTTTCATCTTTCTGCTTTTCTCAGATAATGCATTGCATCTTCCTTTTGTTTTTTTTTTTTCCTGAGCACCTGCAAAACCTGACACTCGTTTATGCATTCAGCAAAAAGTTTTAATACCTCTGCTGTGTTAGATTGCCTGATGATTACAAAGCTGAGTAAGACTTCCCATTCTTGCCTTTAATTGGAGGTCTTATAAAGTAATGGTAATAATAGATTATTGGGATTACAAGTGTAGTTCCAAATGTAGTAAAATTGTGGACTGGGCACGTGATAGAGAGATTCCAGTTTAATCAACAGCATTTCCTCATTGTTTACAGAAAATGAGAGAACGCTGCCACTTTAGGCCTCAGTTTTGTGCTTCTTTTCAGTAATTAATGACTTCCCCATCTCTGAATCATGATATTGCTTTTTGGGATTTGGTGTATGTGGAAAATTTTCATACTTCTAGCTAAAGACTGTTGTTCAGAGACTTTTGTGATAAAATTGTCTACAATTGTTTCCACTCCTGATTTGGCTACATACTGTTATTGAAAGTTCCAGTGAGATGTCCAGGGTTTCTTCAAGAAGATGGGAGATATAATCCTAAATGCACCATGCTGTTTGCAAGGTGGGCATGGACATCTCTTTGGTTTCTTTTACTCCATCTAAGATGTTCACTCTTTTTTTTTTTTTTTTTTTTTAAATTATTTTTTATTGAGTCATAACTGTGTACAATGATTCAAGCTTGGAGTACAGTGTGCGGGCTTCCCATACAATCAGAGATATTTTTATCCACCTGATTAATGTAACATTCATGATAT
>CAUYRH010150701.1:0-67634 GCA_963574655.1 Perodicticus potto | reverse complement strand
TGAGCCCAGGAATTGGAGGTTGCTGTGAGCTGTGATGCTACAGCACTCTATCCAGGGCGACAGTTTGAGGCTCTGTCTCAAAAAAAAAAAAAAAGGATCATATGTCATCAACAGATAGGATTTATCAAAGGAATGCAAGGTTGGTTTAACATTCAGAAATCAACTTATGTAATTTATCATATTAACAGAAATAGGGGGAAAAACTACCAATAAATAAGAATCCCAGTAGATGCACAAAAAGCTTTGAACAAAATTCAATATAAACGTATGATAAAAATTCTTAGCAGACCAGGAATAGAAGGACATTTTCTCAACCTTATACAAAGCTTCAGTGAAAAGACTAAAGCTAACATGTTACTTAACAGTAAAAATCCCCTATGCCTCCTTCACCAATTCTATTCAGCATTCCAGTGGAAGTCCTAACAGTGTAATAAAGTAAAGAAAAGAAGTAATCAACTCAATCTTCAGTCTCTTTTTCCTCCCCAAAAGTTGGGGGGTGGGGGCTGAAAGTTCCAACTCTCTAATTACAAGGTTGGTGCCCTTGAAAAGTAGCCCCAATCTCAAGGCTATCCAGGAGCCCACCAAAAGTTGCCTCATAGGACTAAAGATGCTCCTATTACCCAGAAAATTCTGAGGGACTTAGGAGCTCTGAGTCAGAAACCATGGTCAAGGACCAAATATTAGAACGAAAAGTTCTCCTAGCTCTGTGCTAGGAACTGGGGGCAGAGATCATTATGTATATTTCTTATCATTTACACCAGTAAAGGTAGTTTTCCACATGCGGAAACTCTTAGGGAGCAAAGTTGAGCATGCATATACCTTATTTCATTTATCCAAAAGAAATGCATACATATGTAGCACCAAATGACATACTAGAATGTCCACACAAACTTTATCTGCAGTAGCCCCAAACTGAAAACAATCTAAATAACCATTAACAATCGGATGGGTTTCATTTTTACATGTGATACATTCACACAACGGAATACCAGATGGCAATGACAATGAACGAAATAACTCCAGCAAGTAACAACATATGAATGTCACAAACGCGTAATATTGGGAGGATTAAGTCATATTTAAAAAAATACAGTATGATTTCTGTCATACACACTTAAAAAACAAGCAAGACTAATTTATGTTTGTAGTAGGAGAGTGGTTACCTTTGAGGGGAAAGGTAAAAATGATGACATGGAGGAGTCTAAGGGAGGGCTCCAGGAATACTGCTGATGTTATAAGTTGACTTAGGTAATAATTACATAAGTGGGTTGCTTTGTCATAATTCCCTGAGCTGTACACTTATAACCTGTGTGGTTTTCTGTATATATATGTTCTACTATATCAAAAATTCATTAAAAAAAATACGTTTTAAAAGGGCATTTTCTTTTATTATTGTTACTACTACTATTATTATTATTTTTTGCAGTTTTTGGCTGGAGCTGAGTTTGAACCCACCACCTCTGGCATATTGGGCCAGCGCCCTACTCCTTTGAGCCACAGGCACTGCCCTAAAAGGGTATTTTCATATACTCAAAAAATGAGACAGCACATTACTAGCAGGTGGGTCTTCCTGAGGAAAATGTTAAGCAGTGCTTCTCAAACTGAGGTCCATGGACTAATACCAACCTGTGACCATTTGCTTCTGGTCCATATAGGAGAGGGCCAAAGACTAGGAAGGAACATTCAGAAAATTTTGCAGTGGTTTGACGGAATTCTTTTCTGTCTGTTGAATCCAATAGTAAACTTATAGGGTTTGTATGTTGTACCTTTTTGGTTTTTTTCATTAATTTTTTTTCTTAGTAATTCATGTTACTGTATTTTTTAAAAATACTGGTCTGTGATGAAAACAGAAAAAGAATGAAACAGGACTTTCCCCACAGATAGTTCAAGACATCCTTAGTTCTGCTAAAGGATGTACTTTTGGGAGGACGATCCAATTTACACAAAAGAATGGAGAGGAAGGAAGGAAAATGGTAAATATTTTGGATAAATAAAGCAATCAGTGACAGTATGAACCTTAATAATAATAATATCTTAGTTGGGTGCTATCATGTGCACCTGCCATCCCAGCTATGTAGAAGGCCGAGGCAGGAGGATCACTTGAGCTTGTGAGTTCAAATCCAGCCTGGGCAATATTGCAAGACCCCATCTCTCGCTCCTTTTTTTTTTTTTTTTTTGTTTGAGACAGAGTCTCACTTTGTTTCCCTCGGTAGAGTGCTTGGTATCACAGCTCACAGCAACCTCAAACCCTTGGGCTTAAGCGATTCTCTTGTCTCAACCTCCCAAGTAGCTGGGACTGCAGGTGCCTCCCACAACGCCTGGCTATTTTCTTGTTGCAGTTGTCATTGTTGTTTAGGTGGCCTGGTTGGGGCTTGAACCCATCATGTTCGGTACATGGGACTGGCACCGTAACCACTGTGCTACAGGCACCGAGCCAAGACCCCATCTCTTACAAATAGAAAAAAAATGTCTTGTGGCTGTTTTTTAATAATCTATTTAATTAAGATACACTACTGCAAAAATACATGAATGTGTTAGTTGTAGAGGGAATGGGGTTCAAGCACTATATTTTTGTTGCTGTTGTTTTATCACTCCAGGAGAAGGATGAAGGTATTTATTATCTTTAGGATTTGAAATTTAATTTTATGTGTTGTACTTCTAAAGTAATTACCCAAATAATAAAAAAAGATTAATTGCCAAAAGCATAGAGGACAAAAAATGATAAAAGGTAATCAATCAAAAAGTAGGTAAGAAAAGCGTTGGGCTGAGAGGCATGTGTACATAAACCATTAGCATGACAGGACACAAAATGAATTGTCAGCTTTATTAGGGAAACTTGAAGGCAGAGAGCAGCTGGAAATACCTGCCAGGTCCCATTTCTCATTATCACACAGAGAGGCAGGCCCAAGGAGCAGAGCTCCAGTAGAAGGATCTTGTCCTATAGTATTCTACATGTTTATGAGGGACTTGGAAGCAGGAAATTCCCGATCAAGAGAATGGATTTAGTAAAGAAGTTTCATGTTTTTCTACCAACCTACGATCTTCCAAATGTGTTTCTTGTTAAACTACAGAAAGTCAAGGACCATCTTTTTTAACAGAGAAAAAAGATGTGTAGAACAGGCAGAACAAAAAGCCATTATCAAATAGAATAATAGTTTTTTTAAAACACAATTTCATCAATTGTTACATTAAATGTGAATGAACTAAATCCTCTAGTTAAAAGACAAAATTGTTAGACTTCCGGTAAAAAATACCTACAAAGCAGGCTTGGCACCTGTGGCTCAATGGACTAAGGTGCCAGCCACATACACCTGAGCTGGCAGGTTCGAATCCAGCCCTGGCCCGCCAAACAACAATGATGGCTGCAACCAAAAAAAAAAAAAAAAAAAAAAAAAATTGCTGGGCATTGTGGCGGGTGCCTGTGTTCTCAGCTACTTGGGAGGTGGAGGCAGGAGACTTGCTTGAGCCCAGGAATTGGAGATTGCTGTGAGCTGTGATGCCACAGCACTCTATCCAGGATGACAGCTTGAGACTCTGTCTCAAAAAAAAAAAAAAAAAAAACCTACAAAGCATAAGTGTACTCAAATGTTTAAAAGGATAAAAAGGATGTTTTATGTAAATACTCACCAAAAGAAAGGCAACATAGCCACACACACACATATACACACACGACCCAGAGCTATACCCAGGTATATTTTATATGTTTATATTCCACATATGTGCATGTAGATGTGTATAAATCACGTATATAACCATATATGTACATATGTGTGTATAGCTCTATCATGTCCTGTCTCTTCTCTCTTTATACTTACACACACACACACACATTGCTTATATGTTTTGAGAAAGATGTCATTAGGTGAGTTTGTCATTGTGCAAACGTTCTAGAGTGCTCTTAACACTAGGTTACCCTAGTACACATCTAGGCTACATGGGATAGCCTATTGCTTCTAGGCCACAAATCTGTATGGCATGTGATTTTACTGAATAACGTAGGCAGGTGTAACACAATGGTGAGTATTTGTGTATTTAAACATCCTAAACATAGAAAAGCTATCGCGAAAACACAGTATTATAATCTTATGGGATCCTTGTCATATATGTGGTCTGTTCTCGATCAAAACATCATTATATGACAAGTGACTGTGTGTATGTGTATACACACATAAAAATATATATATACAGGGTGCCAAAAAATGCATACATATTTTAGGAGATGTTATCTATGTGTTACTTTTTGAAGTTGAATTGAAGGTAATTTTATTGGTCAAGTGTACATAGATATGCTACACACATCCATTTTACCTGCAGCTCTTATGCTTTGGGGGAATGATTCATTTCTCTTTAAACGTGTATACATTTTTTGGCACCCCTGGTATATAGTTTTTATATGAGTTTTCTTAGACATATGTTTTCTTAGACATTAAAAAGAAATTAAAGTGATACTATGTAAAAAAAATTTATGTCAATAACTTTGAATTTAGTTGAAACAGAAAAATTCCTGAAACAATCATGATATATTCATGCAATGGAATATCATACAGCAGTAAAACGAAAAAATATAGCTGCTCACAACAGTAAAGATGAATCTTAAATATGTGTTATCGAGAGCAAGGAGAAAGTCAAACAAAAATAAAATAGATATTATGGTCAAAAGCATTATTAGAGATAAAGAGAATCTCTATTATGTTTGTAACAGCATGACTTAAAATATATGGATCAAAAATTGGCAAAAGTTCAAGAAACATAGATAATTTCACACCAGAGTGGTAGATTTTAACATTCCTCTCACAGTAACTGATTATGAAAAACAAAAATCAATCAGTGAAGGTGTGAAAGATTTTGACAACATGATTTCTTAAAATGTCATGATGGACATATACAGAACAAGCCACATATTCCTTCCAAGCACACACATGCCACCTTTATGAAAATTGACCCAAAACTGAGACATAAAGCAAGCCTAATAAATTTTAAAGGATTAAAATCAGTGTAGATATCAGAAATTTTAACATGATTCTTGAAAATGCACAATAGACATCTATAGAACACAAAGCAACTACAGAATGCATATCTTAAAGTATATCCCCATATTCTGGGGAAGTGAGCAAGGCAAATCTAAGAAGAAATCAGAACACACAAATGATTTTGAACTAAAAGAACGAAAATATGACATCGCATATAATACTAAAGATGTCATTAGAGAAAAATGTACAAACGTAGATACATATACTGAAAAGGAAGAAAGGCTGAAAATTAATGAGCTATGCATCCATCTCAACATGTTAGAATAGAACAGCAAAACAAAATCAAAGAAAATAGAAGAAAGAAAATAATAAAAATAGCAATTACGGGTGCCTATATTCCCAGCTACTTGGGAGGCTAAGGCAAGGGAATCGCCTAAGCCCGGGAGTTGGAGGTTGCTGTGAGCTGTGTGACGCTACGGCACTCTGCCAAGGGAGATAAAGTGAGTATCTGTCTTTACCAAGAAAAAAAAAAAAAGCAGCTATTAATGAGTTACAAAATAAGTATAAAATATAGTTAACTAGGGTGGCGCCTGTGGCTCAGTGGGTAGGGTGCCGGCCATGTATATCGAGGGTGGCAGGTTCGAACCCGGCCTCGGCCAGCTAAAACAGCAATGGGAATTGCAACAAAAAATAGCTGGGTGTTATGGCGGGCACCTGTAGTCCCAGCTACTCTGGAGGCTAAGAAAGACAGTCACTTAGGCCCAAAAATTGGAGGTTGCAGTAAGCTGTGAGGCCACGGCACTTTACCCAGGGCAACAAAGTGAGACTCTGCCTTAAAAAAAAAAAGAAATATATATATTATTAAATAAATATATATATTTAACTAACCTGAAGGTTCACTGTTAAAATTGACAAGCCTCTGGTGAGAATCAACCAGGAGAAAGTGAGGGGTAAAGAGATAGTATAAATAACCAGTATCAGGAATGAAAATGAGGATATTATAGATTCTTAGACATTAAAAAGAGATAAGGAGATAGTATATAAAAAAAGTATGTCAATAAATTTGAGTTTAGTTGAAATAGAAAATTTCCTAAAATAATCATGATATATTCATGCAATGGAATATCATACAGCAGGAAAATGAAAAAATATAGCTGCTCACAACAGTAAAGATGAATCTTAAATATCTATTATTGAGAACAAGGAGGAAGTCAAACAAAAATAAATTTATTTATGGTTGGAGGAGGCACCATAATGAAAACTAAAGAAGTGATTATCCCCAGAGAGGGTAGTGGCTGGTGGAAAGTGGGGCTATGACAGGTGAAGAACAGTGCAGCCTATGTTCTGTTTTCTGGACCTGAATGGTATGACAGAGATGTTTGCTTTAAAATTATTAATCAGTTTACACATATGTTTTATGTACTTTCTGCATAAAGAATATATTTCACAATTTAAAAAAGATGATAAAAATCAATACAGGTCTAAAAAAGAGTCATATATATGTTCTTCATTGTACAAATGTTTTTTGAGATGGGTCTTGCTATGTTGCCCAGGATGATCTCAAACTCCTGGGCCCAAGTGATCCTCCTCCCTCAGCTTCACAAGTAGGCAGAACTAGAGGCATGTACTACCGTGCCCAGCTCGTTTCACACATATCCATATTTTTTCTTTCTTTCTCTCTTTCTTTCAAATATAATTTCTTGCGCACTAAGTAAATCTTTCTTTTCTAAGGTGTTAACTTACAGAATTATGGTGTCTTAGATATCCCACAATTTGCCCTCTGCAAGCTGGAGACCCAGGAAGGCCAGTGGTATAGTCGAAAGGCCTCAGAATAAGGAGCCATTGGTGCAGATTCCAGTCCCAGTCTGAAGGTCTAAGAAACAGGCGTGCCAAGGGCAGTTCCAGTTTATCAGTCAGGCAAAGAGTAAGACATTCCTCCTTTCTTCTACCTTTTTGTTCTATTGAGGCCAAAAGTGTTGGGTGATGCCCACCCTTATTGAGGAAAACCACTGCCTTACTCAGTGTAGTGATTCATATGCTAATCTCTTTCCCAAACACCCCCTCAGACACACCTAGAAGTAATGTTTACTGGATATCTGGGCATCTCTTAGCCCAGCAGTTGAGCTGATTTTGTCTTTGAGAATTAGGACTTGGACTTCTGTAGTCAGGTAGCAAATGTCCTATACACATATTTATTGAAGGAAATCCTTTAAATAAAAGTTAATGAAGACAATAAAAGAATTGGAAGTTAATTTAAGCAAATAGAAATATTACTATAAATTGCAAACAGAGTTTTTGAGACAGAGTCTCACTATGTTGCCCTCAGTAGAGTGCTGTGGGATCACAGCTTACAGCAACTTCAAACTCTTGAGCTCAAGCGATTCTCTTGCCTCAGTGTCCCTTGTATCTGGGACTACAGTGCCTGGCTATTTTTTGTTTATTTGGTTAGCAGGCTTGGGCTAGGTTGGAACCCACCAGCTCTGGTACATGTGCCCTAACCGCTGAGCTATGGGCTCCGAGCCCAAACAGTAGAGTTTTGATGTTAAATTCTAATTTTTCTTCACTAAGGAGTTGGTGAAATCTCTTAGAAAGTAAGGCTAAAATAAAATTTTGTTTTACAGTCCAGTCTGTATAACTCTTCTCTTTGTGTCAAGATCTGCTGATGCCCTTCTAATGTCCCACTCTTACTGGTCTACACCTCCATCGTTTTCTTATGTTTGGATCTTTGTTACTCTTTGTGGGAAAGACTCCCTATTTTTATAACTGCTCAAGGACTACTCACTTTCAAAATTTGTCTGGCAGGGAAAAAAATTGATTTTTAGGTAAAGAAAATGCTTTTCCATTGGATTTTATAAATGTCAGTATGACACAGTGGCCTGTCATTATCCATCTCCTCTAGCTTCCTCTGTAACCTTTTCATTTACACTGTGCTGTAGGCTCTACCACCGCACCCTTAACTGGTAATTTGGGGCTTGATTTTACACGTATTAGTCAGATGTTAAGTATCAGTTGCATTGGAGAAAAGCCGTAAGTTTACTCATGAAGAAAATTGAGAGCGAGCATGTAAGTTGATATAAACTTCATGTAAGAAGCTTTGGATTTGAATATGTTGCATTGTTGAGATGTGTCTTTGAAGTCTGAATTGTTCATGTATGAAGCTTTGGATTTGAATAGGTTGCATTGTTGAGATGTGTCTTTTAAGTCTGAATTGAAAGATGACCTTTTATTTTGTGGCAAATAGTTTTTGTTTTCAAAGTCAGGACATTAATCATGTAATTGGTAAATGAATTTAAAAAATACTCTGGGGTCAGAAGTAGAGAAAGGTTTTTGGTGAACATAGAAACAAAGAAAAAGTGAGGGGAAGAAGCCAGTCCAGTTGTAAATGTGATGCTTTGGGAAAGTTAGGGTGGCAACCCTCTAGGCTAGTGGCTCTCAAACGGTGGGCCATGACCCCTTTGTAACAATGGGCATACTTAGGAAGGTTGAGAACCGCTGCTCTAGGCAGTCATTAGGCAGTCAAGAGTGAGGGTCTGATGGCATATTTTGACAATTTTGAAGGTAATTCCCAGGTAATTCATAGTGGAATACATAGTGGAAGTTACTTAATGGGTAACAGACTTGCCTCCTCTTGTTTCCTCAGCACAAGGATATTCATTTAAGAATAATTGGCAATAGAATAATTATTATTTAATTTACAATGATTTTATTACAGTGATTTGGGTTGACAAATAACTTGCATAGTTTAAAACTTACCTGTTCCTCTTTCTAGAGTTACAATATTATGATTTGAAAAGACATTGATTGAATCTGGGGCAGTCCTCAAACACACCCGGATTCAAACACTGAATAGATGGGTTGACAAATGAGGGCACTGTTACCAGTTTAATCCCCATATGGGCCAATTAGTTTCACATAGAGAAGAACTCTGTTCCAAAGCCACAGATTGCACCATTAACCCCAGTCAGCCGTCTCCAAATTGAGTGTCATTGATCACAAGAGGCCCAGGTATGAGTGTCGATAGCTCAGCACAAACCCATCATCACCTCTGAGAGCAGAGCCTCCTGTTACCTCATACATCTTTCATCTCAGATATGCCGGAGAATATGACAGTAGGATGGAGGAATTAAAGACTCCTCTTAGCCCTCCACTTCCTGCACCCCACAATCTTCTATAAAAGGTGAAAAATTACAGTTGCATAGCTCTATTTTTGTATGAATTTGCATACTTTAGAGGAAACTAATAATAGCATTATTGATAAGCAAGCAATAAATGATTTATGGATTAATTTCATTAATATCTAATGGATCCTTAAAATTCTAAAGTTGACCCAAACAGATTGGAAAAGCCAAATACATGTTTTCTAGCTCTTGAAAATGTATTACTTTTGGTTAGTTTGTGGAGTAGTAAAAATTAGTATCAGAAATAGAATTCTATTAAATGTGAAATAATTATATTAAACGTGAAATCTGTAAAAGGTGACATCTAAAGTATACCACTGGTTTAAAATGGAAATGTTGCTTAATCTTGTATATTCTCAACACAAAGCCAAATCTTACCTAACTTCCCACTAGAGAAAAATTTCAGAGCCATCCTTAACTGAGCCTAAGCCTGAAAATTATCATAAGGGGTAATTTGGGGTAGAGTGAGGTCAAATTAAGGTAATTTAAAAATAGGCATTAATAAAAATAGTGTCACCCTTGCCATCACTTCTGTAAAACTACAATAGATGTTTTGATATGCCGGTTCACTTAGCATACTTATCTTTTGATAATAAAGTGTAATTAAGCCAATGGTAAAACTGATTTTAGCAAAAAGTTGATGCAGATTTTCTTTGTAACAGTGCCAATACTCTTGGTTCTTTAGAGTCTTTGGAATTAAGACAAAAAATTAGAGAATAAAGGAACAATGATTTAAATCTAATGATTAGGATCCTGGGTAGATTCCTTTTGTGATCTGAGAGGTTCTGGCATAGAATTGGGAGGGCAAGGTGAGAGTCTGCAAGAAAACAGAGGAGACCAGTCCAGGAATAAGGACAGACTTTCCTAGAGGGGAAAAGGGGAATGGAGACTGGGCAGGTGTCAGTTGCAAAGGCTTTTTTTAGCCTTATCTGCAGAGCTGGAATGGGGAAGTGAGCCCAGTGTACTGCCTAGGGCTCCTCTCTAGTGCTGGAGGGGGGCTGTCAGGATCATGGGCATGTATGGGTGGGGCGTTTCCCAGAAATTCTGTCCGTGAAGCACTCCAGGAGTTTGGGGAGGGGATTGGTTGTTCGGTAAAATGGCTACACTCTCATTAGGGTTATGAGAATTCCCTTCCCATGTTATAGGACTAGAGTTCATGGACGTTTTCTAAATGTTGGAACGACTGTATTTTTCCTTTATCTTGTATTCCACATCATGTTTATTTTTCACTTTCCTTGTCATGCTTTTCTTGCCATGTCTCACTTTAAAGAGCCATTCAAACACTAAATACTGTTTCCCCCTTTTCCAAAACATTTACAGGGATAAATGTTTCAGAGACTAAAAGACCTCTCCCCTCTCTCCATCTTATAAACGTAGATCCCGACTGAGAAATATAATAAAAAGGATGGGCTTTGGAAAAGAAAGTATCAGCTTTACATTAGTAAAAGCTGGATTAGAGGGTCCACATTTACGGTGCATCTTAGAAGGGTACAGGTGAAACTTACTAAATGTAGAATATAAATGTCTGTGCACAATAACGAAGAAAATGCCATGAAAGCTATGTCAACCAGTTCGATGAAAATATTTCAAATTGTATATAAAACCAGCACATTGCACCCCATGATTCCATTTATGTACACAACCAAGATTTAATAAAATAAATAAATAAATAAAATTCTAATAACAAAAAAAAAAAAGAAAGCATCAGCTTTATATTAGTAAAAGCTGGATTAGAGAGCACGCATTAGGTTTATAGATAAGTGAACTTTGCTTGCTCTTGAATCAGAAAGCTACAGCCCACACCATAGAGTAGGAAGTTTTGGCATGGGGGGGAGCATTTGGGCCAACTTGTCCTCCAAACAAGAGCACCCCAGACTGGGCTAAGTGCTCAGTACTCCGTTTCTCCCCTTCTCATCAGATAAGTCTCTGGGGAGGAAGGGGTAAGGGACAGGAGCAGTCAGAGAGTGTAACTTTAATCCACAGAGACACAAGAGAACAGGAAGAAAGGAAGTTGTGGCACCACAGAGCTGTTCGCTACCTAAACGTGGGCTTTCCCAAAGTATGCTAGCGTTCCTTCCTAGAGTAGAGGACCTGTCTCTCCTAAGCTGAATTCCTGGGGAGACAGACTCTGAGATGGAGGTTGGGCTCCAGGAAGTTTGAGAAGGAGTGAAGTGGGCAGGATCTGGCAGGGGGAAGTGAGGTGCAGTGATAACTAAGACCTCGGCTGATCCCCTGCTGGAGGTGTGTGTGTGGGGGCTGGGAGAGAGGGGCCTCCCTATGGAGACATGGATACGCCTGCAGACTCCTCCTGAATTTTATAAAGTCCAGGGGACTGTACAGTCACTGGGAAGGATGCATAACCTGCTATACAATGGCTCCCTCAGTAGAGGGCAATTCTTGGAAAGGGGACTTAAGAGGTGTCAATGGCCAGCATTCCTAGCAGGAAGGGAAATGGCTGCTTCCCGCCTTAAAGGAGGGGGTTGCAGATCTGGGCAGTGACTGCAGCCTCCACTACTATGCTGGAGGAGTCCCCAAACAAGACATATGCCACACTATGTTTAAGGACTGAAATGGAAGGTTTTAGGGTTCCGTCTTCATCCTACATACATCCAATAAGTGTCCAACAAGCATTGCCACTTGGCCCTTCCGCAATGCCATGAAGCATGGAAGCTTTCAAATGTCTCCCAGCTGTCTACCAAACTCCATCTATGCACATCCTTTTTCACATTCACTCCCTTTTTGTAGAGGTACCCACCTTTTCTTCAAGGTTTATCCCTTTCTTTTTATTCTCCTTTATCTTTTAGAATCATTCCTCAGTAAGTGACCCACTTTTTCTTTTATTTTCAAGCTCTCTTTCAACCAGCTCCTTCTCTTTTCCCATTTATTTGTGTAATATCTAGTTTCTCTCTTTCTTAATTTTTAGTCTCATCACCATGGATCTCCTTCTGGCTAACACTCTTCTTAAATTCAGGAGTGTAGGAAATGCAACATTCTTTCTAGAACTCAACTTATTTTCTGTTTCGAGCCTCCCCTTTTCTCAGCAGTTGGAAACCTCCTTTCTGCCTGGGATTGTGATGCGGGAGGGAAGCCAGTGGCTTCTGTGGTAGTAATTCCCTGGACAGAGAATGACTGTTGGTTTGGGTTGTCCGTGCACATTGGCATCCTTTGAGATGTCAGTCATCTTGATTGCCTGTTGGTTGTTAGCAAGTTACAAGTTAATACTGCTCTGTCCCTCAGTCCCTTCATTTCCACTTGCTAGTGTTCTGGAACCACAATGCTGGCCCTGCACTGTTGTATAGCGTTAGAATCTCAGAAGCCTGCCTAAAGCCCCATGCAAACTCAGAAATACTAGTCATACAGGAATTATTGTGTTGCTGCCCAGGTTACGTTGTGCCCCAGGAATTCTGAGGAGTCTGAAAGCCTTCATTAACCACAGGGACATGTCCGTCTCTGGTGCTGCCTTCCATCCAGACTCTCACAAGGAAAGGAGACACAATTTTCCTCTTCTTTTGGAATGCTGAAGCTTGGCAGGTTGTTGACTTATCTTCCCATTCATCCCGGCCCCATGGGGCAGGTTGCAGTAGCTGTGCCCAACATGTATGGCACCAGAAACCAGTTTCATGGAAAGACAATTTTTCCATAGATAGGGGAGAGGGTGATGGGACCAGGGCAGAGTTCAGACAGTGATGTGGGTGATGGAGACCAGCTTTCAATACAGATGAAGCTTTGCTTGCTTATCCCTGCTCACAGCTGCTGTTCCCTGGTTCCTAACAGGCCATAAACCAGAAACTTATTGGCACTAGGGACTAGTTCCATGGAAGACAATTTTTCTCACTGGGTAGGGGTGGGAATAGGACAGGTGGCAGAGCTCAGGTGGTAACACTGTGTAGCAGGTCTGTGGCCTGGAGATGGGGGACTGCAGGACAGGACTGACCCTCACCCAGGGACTCATCCATTTATTCCTGCACTCTCTTCTTCCGGCTAGCCGGAGGGTCTTGTCTGGTGGAGGTGGTTTATAAGTGGGCATGAAAATTTGTTCTTACAACATCATACATTCTCCCTAATTCACAGTTTTAAGCCTCTAAGTTGTTTCTGTTTTCCGCTGAGGGCTAGGCTTTTGAAACTAAACAGCCGGGAGAAGACTTCTTTCCTTGTTTTTCTGCTCTGTCATCTTTTTCCCGAGGCAAGGATCTTCTAGCTCACTGAATGGCCAGTGAGAGATAAGGAGAATAAGAAACCAGAGAAGAACAGTTAATACTTCAAAATACTGTAGTGTTCTTGCCACATTTAGACAAAGTGCCAGTACAGAACTTAGTTTCTAAGAGGTTTCAATAAATATCAGTTTCTCCCCCGACCTATCCTCAATCCCCTTTTCCTCAATTTGCCATTTTCTATTTTCTCTTTAACTCAGTTTGATGAAGCTTTCAACTCCATTATACCATGAAATGACTTCAACCAAGGTCATTAATGACTTCCCAACTATAAAATTCAGTAGACACTTATCAGATTTTATCTTTTATTTTACCTCTGTGCAGCATTCACACTGCCAAATACTGCCATCTTTTTGAAGCTCTCTCCTATCTTGGCTTTCATAACTCATTCTGTTTCTTTTCTTACCCATTTTGTTATTTTTTCTCCATCTCCTTCTGCCCCCCAGTGTTGGTGTTTCCTAAGGTTCGGTTCTTATATCACATTGCTGCTTGGAGCCACTTACCCCCTGCTCTGACCTGGACCTATATTTTCAGACCAAGTCTTTTGTTCAGACTTCCTTTTTCTATATCTCAAAATTCCTCTGATATTAAGTTGGTAGAGTGCTTGGCACAGAGTGAGAACTCAATCATGTTAGCTATTCTGTTTGGTACTGTATCTACTTAGAAGTCTCACAGGTGTACTTACATTTTAACATGTCCAAAATAGCTCATCTTCTTTTCTCTTTATAACTCTGCCCCTCGACAAAATAAGCAATAACAACCATCGTGTATGCATGCTCGCACATGCGCGCTCTCTCTCTCTCTCTCTCTCTCTCTCACACACACACACACACACACACACACACACACACACACACACTCCGTACCTCCTCCCAGTGCTGGGAGGGAAGAATTCTCCTATCATCCTTCATTCCTTCTTTTATTCACCAGCCCTCTGCCCATCATCTGATCACTCATTCCTGTTGATTATACATCGTAAGTTATTCTGGAGACTCTTCCTTTTTCTTCTCTCCACTGTTCTTGCATTCATGCAGAACCTTTTCCCCTCTCACAGTTAGGCGTCAAGTTTAACTCAAATGTCAGCATGTCACTGATACCTTCTCTGTACCCCTTTTCTTTCCTTGGACTCCCTAATGTAATTATTGCTTGCCGTTTTTGGATGCTTTTTCCACCACCTGGGATAGTCTCCTTCCCCTGTCTGATGAACTTCGGATGTCATTTTAACACTAAACCACCAGTAACCTCTCTTTACATTGATCTGGCTCATTCCCTCTCATTCCACTATTAATCATTTCCCATGGTGTCTTCTCGTACCCCTTTATACATATTTCTATTGCAACATTTATTTATATTATAGTTCCTTGTGCATACTGATTCAAATAGCTGGAGCATCTTGGTAAAGTAGGCTCTATGTTGAACTTGTATCTATCCCTAGACCTTTGTCTGTATAGAGAGTCAACAAATGTTTATGGGATTAATTTGAAGTAAATGTTAAATTGTGAACTATATGATCTGAGGTTTAAAACATTTTATTAGGGAAGAAAATGAGACTAGGTAAATATGCACATATTTATGCAATCCTGGCTAGAGATTTAAACAAAAGAGGTTATGATAACCTATCTGTTATTAAGGAGAAAATGTGTGAAGAGTAACAAAAGTTACTCTTTGCCCTTTTTGTCACTCTTTATAAGTTATCCCTACTGGATTATCCAAAGAAACTTCTCTTAAAATAAGATTTCATGTAACTCAAGGACTTTATCAGATATTTGGAAGAAGATATCTATAAGGAAGTAACTTATCAGAAGAATATGAGTGGAAAGAGACCTTACCTAGGTGAACACTATCATATGACTTCTGTGTTCAGTAAATTGTTATTCGTTGAGCATTTTTTACTCAAGGATCCCAATAGCCCTTTGAGTGGAGCAAAAAAAAGTTAAGGAGTTTGAACTAGACACCAAAGTCCAATGACTTTCTGAATTTTTAATACCTTGATGTGGAACTAAGGAAGACAACTCTTCTTTGGTAATCATGGACATTAAAGGAAAATCAAGGCTGTCTAACATTGTTTAAAAAGAAATCCATCTGAGCTGTGATGCATGCCCATTGTTATGGCTCAACATAAGCTTTGTTCAAGTGACTGGTTCTCACACAAATTGCCCTTCTAACTTTGTATTCTTGATTGTGTGGCAACTACTTCAGAGATAAAATTCTGCAGTCTTCAACTTTACATTTTTTAAGAAAAAAGTTTGAAAAACTAGCCAAGGGCAAGAGTCTCTAAAAATATTTAATATTAATGTAGCTAATAATGTATGAGAAAGGCATTTTGTTGGAAAATATTTGTCAAACAGAAACACAAACAAATGTAGAGAAGATACTATTTTAATTAATTTTGTGCTTTGAACACCTGTTAACCTAAATATATTTCATGTGGTAATAACTGATAATTTTTCATACACTTAAGCACACATCTAAATAAGAAACACTGAAAACAGTTATGCCAAAGGCAGGATTTTTTTTTTCCTTTTTTCAAGACAAGAGTCTTACTTTGTCACCCTTGGTAGAGTGCTGTGGCGTCACAACTCACAGTAACCTTCAACTCCTGGGCTTAGGTGATTCTCTTGCCTCAGCCTCCCCAGTAGCTGGGACTACAGGTGCCCACCACAACGCCCAGCTAGTTTTTTGCAGTTTAGCTGGGGATTGGGTTCAAACCTACCACCCTCGGTATATGGAGCCGGCGCCCTACTCACTGAGCCACAGGTGCTGCCCCGGATTTCTATTTTTATTAGGAATTTAAAATTGAAATTTCATCTGAGATTCCAAGATACAAAGGCATGAAATTTCCAGCCAGGTCACTGTTATGAAGGATAATAGTCTATGACTCAAAAACTGTCATCCATGTAAAAGATACAAAGTAGGAGAGAAAATTTGAGACAGAGGAGATTTGTGAAGGGGAGAGTTGTGCTCACCACCTCCAGTGGGGTGGAGGTGGTCGTCCTCCTTGTGCTTGAGGCGGGAGGCTTCCCCAGGATCATGTGGATGGCTTGGAATGTGTTCCCTGAAATGGGTAGGTGGGAGAATCAGATCTAAGGTTTGTGGACTAGGTTCTGACTCCCATTCAGAAAACTGGGAAAGAGCCTGCCCAGCTGCTTCTTTGGCAGAACCAAGAGGGAGAGCATGGATTGCCAGACAAAGGATGTTTGAATGTTACTGTGGCCCAGATAAAGTCCCATGGGAGAGAGAGAACTGGCTTGAGGCCATTTGGAGTTCTGCCTAGGAGACTTTGTGCCAGAGGGTGAGTGGACTGTAATAGTGAGACTCCAACTGGGCTGAGGAAACACAAGTTGAGGGGTGATCAGGAGTAGCCGGCTGAGAGAAGGTGTAGCACCCACATCACAGGTGTCACAGTTAGGGTAACCCAGAAGCAAGAGTCACTTTTAGAGTAACTCCATACAGCTCCTGGACAGCTAGTTTGAAGTACATGCCAGCAGGCATACAGGCATGTGATCTGTACAGTGTATGGGGTCTTGTTCTTGGGTTAATGTTCTGATCTCATGGTCTTGCAATTTCTAATTCTTCTTCAACGAGGGACCTGGCATTTTCATTACGCACTGTGTCTTGCCAATCATGTAGCTAGTTCTGTGTGCTAGACAGAGCGCAAAGCTGGCCAACAGTGGTACCAGCTGGGTAAGAACTGTTTTATCCTTCAACCAGAGATTGACTTGTGGATTGGAAGAGAAAAATAAGATGGAGAAATAGAGCAGCTGAGCCTGCCTGCTTTCTCCCCTTTAGAGCTTTGATTAAAATCTAATTACTGAGGCAAGATGGTCTTTGCAACTTAAAATGATCATAGCTGGGTATAGACAATAGAAAAATGCTAAGATAGGATTTTCTGTTACTATAAAAAGCAAACTAATATTATTTAATGAAATCGTACAGAATAGTACAGAAATAGTATAGAATCAATAATTGAAGGACTTCATAGTAGATAAAAAAAATGAGGGGTAGATTTGAAACTTTCTAGTTGATGCTAAAAGTATTTTATTGGTAGAAGAAATTGTGTTTTAAAATGGATGGTGAAACATTCTGGAATAGGACTTCATGTACATGAGATAACTGAGTTGGAAGGAACTGAAGTAATTATCCAGGTGAAACTTGGAAATTCATTGTTATTTTCTCTGCTAGCTGTTGAGTAGGAAAGTTCAGTACCCATAGAGCAGATTCTGAAATAACCAGAAATACGCACAACCTCAGTGAGTTAAAATTATACACTAAAATTATGCTCTGGAATTACAATATGTATGTATTATTTTATTGCGTACTATGATTTTCCTGCACAGCCAGGAATAATAATTATGGTATGCTTGTTGCTTTGGAATTAGAACACGATTTCTAGCTTTATGCCCCCACAAGCAGTTATTTATTCATGGTCAGTAACTTTCCATGACCTGAGTGTCCTGAAATATTAAATGTAACCTCCAGAGATTGCTTAAGTTGCTAAAAGATTTAACTGTCTGAAGTAAGAGAGAATATGAATGAAAAAATTTTCATTCATACTCTAATAACATAGCAGGAAAAAAAATCAGTGAAGTAAGAGGGAAGTTTCCATAGGGCTTTATGTATGCCCATCTCATGTGGCACCAGAGCAGTGACATCTCTGGTCCTCGGATATGCTCATATGTTCCTATATAGGCACCTGGCCTATGCCTTAAAAAAGACACCTGTGAAAAGGAGAAACAGACAATTAGTAGTGACAACTATTGTAATGGACGCTACATCTTAGTTCAGGCTATTGTAACAAAAATACCACAGACGGGGAGGCTTAACCAATAGACATTTATTTCTCACAGTTCTGGAGGCTGGGAAGTCGAAGATCAAGTTACTGGCTCATCCAGTGTCCAGTGGGGGCCTGCTTCCTAGTTTGTGGATGTCTGTCTTCTCCTTGTATCTATCCATGGTGGAAAGCAGAGAACAACGAAGCAAGTTGTCCTTGCTTTTCTTATAAGGGCACTAATTCCATTTATGAGGGCTTCATCCTCAGACCTATTTACTTCCCAAAGTTCCCCACCTCCTGCTTCTACTGTCACATTGGAGGTTAGGATTTCAACATATGAATTTTGGGGGAACATGTTTAGTCCTTAGCAAATTTCTTATACTTCTATTTAAATTATACTCTATTTGAAATTGCTCTATTAATCATCTAGGCTATTCACTAATTACAAATGTAGAATTAATGTGATTATTTCAGACACCAACCACAGCAAAGTGTAGCTGGCTGCTCATCAAATCTATTTCTTTTTCTTCCTGAGCCAGACTTCCTTTTATGGCCTGCCTTGTAGTCAGATGCCTTGGGAGAGTTTTAACTAGTGGATTGTGAGTGTAAGTGATGTACATAAAACCTTGCTTGAGCGATTCTCCACATTTTCCCCCTTTTTGCCAACCTGATTGATTATACGGTGAAGGCGCCGTACATGCTCCGTTAGAACATGTGAAGGCTCTAACATGGAAGAAACTCGAGCCTATGAATTAAAGTTCAGCAGAAACTTGTTTGCTATATAGGACTTTACAAAGATGAGAAATTCACTTCTATTGTTTTGTGTCCAAGTAGATTTTTGAGCTTGTTTTGAGCAGTTATATAGTAGCTAGAGTTCCATTAATATAAATATATTCAAATTTATGGTAAAGGAATTTTAACTTGCTCACTACTATGTGTTAGGTACTAATATTTTATAAAATGTAATTTGTATAAGTTGTTGAAGTAGTTATAATCATCATTTCACAAATGAGGAACTTAAGGCTTAGAAGAACTAAGCAACATAGCTGAGACAGTACACAGAGGATTTGAACTCAGGTATGCAAGTCTCCAAAGAGTGTTTATATTCTTTTCAATAAACCATTTTGCATCCCAAGAGGAAAATACTGTATAAACTGCACATATTCACAGATTTATTTGTGCATTTTTTTGTTCATTCAGTAATTCAACAAATACTTATTCTGTGCCTACTGTGTTCCACATCCATGCTAGGACAAGATACCAATTCTATTAAGATAAACAGTAACTTAGGGCAGTGCCTGTGGCTCATAGAGTAGGGCGCCGGCCCCATATACCGAAGGTGGCAAGTTCAAACTCGGCCTCGGCTGAACTGCAAAACAGAAAAATAGCTGGGTGTTGTGGTGGGCACCTGTAGTCCCAGCTACTCAGGAGGCTGAGGCAAGAGAATTGCCTAAGCCCAGGAGTTGGAGGTTGCTGTGAGCTGTGTGATGCCATGGCACTCTACCGAGGGTGATAAAGTGAAACTCCGTCTCTACAAAAACAAAACAAAACAAAATAAAACAGTAACTTAATATTGTTACCTGATACTCTGGTCTAAATGTCTCTGACCCCTAAAATTGATATCTTGCAATCCTAACTCCTAAGGTATTTTAAGAGGTGGGACCTTTGGGAAGTGATTCAGTCATGGGGGTGAAGCCCTTGAGAATGAGATTAGTATCCTCATGAAAGTGGCTCAAGAGAGCACCTTCACACCTGTCTTCAGACACAGTGAAAATGCATCATCTATGAATCGGAACTGATGGTCACCAGACACCAAATTTACCTGTGTCTTGATCTTGAACTTTTCAGCCTCTAGAACTGTGACAGATAAATTTCTGTTGCTTAAAAGCCATCTAGTCTATGATATTTTAGTCTGAATAGACTAAAACACCTGACATCCTGAAATTGTAAATGTCCTTCAAGTTTAAGTAACTCCCAAGAAACGGTAGAAATACCAAGAGATAGCTCTCAGTATCTAATTTACTCATTGTTGGTAAAGAAGAGTGAACATTTTTCTTAAAATGCGCAGATAACTACTACTGCGAAATAGTAGTCTTAAGAACATTTGGCTTAATGAAGAATGGGCTTTCTCTTCAAAATTTAGGAGACATGCCTGTGGATGAACTGGGGGCTGTATGGGTATTACTGGGATGTGATAACAATGAAGAGGAATGTCGCATGCACTTTGTATGGAGTAACATAGTACCACAACCGGTTAGAGTCTTCCCAATTCATAATGGTATAGCCTAAGAATAGAACAATGCTACTTAAATAAATAATCCTAAATAATAATTCTGTGATAAAACCAACATGTTTTTGTCACAGAAATTTATTAAACTACTACAGTGGAAAAGCAAAAACAGAGTAGAAGTTTATATTTTTTACATGAAGTCCAGAGTATGTAGTGTGAGATCCATCCTAGTTTCAACAGTACTTAATTTCAGGGTTGAATATAAGATTTAATATATTTGATAAGAGCAAGAGAAATATTTTGGGACAGTATGGCTCATAAGACAAAGTTGTTTCTCTTTTTTTTTTTTTTTTTTGAGACAGAACCTCAAGCTGTCACCCTGGAGAGAGTACCGTGACATCACAGCTCACAGCAACCTCCAATTCCTGGGCTCAAGCGAGTCTCTTGCCTCTGCCTCCCAAGTAGCTGGGACTACAGGTGCCCACGACAGCGCCCGCCATTTTTTGGTTGCAACCATCATTGTTGTTTGGCGCCCGGGCTGGATTCGAACCCGCCAGCTCAGGTGTACGTGGCTGGCGCCTTAGCCCGTTGAGCCACAGGCGCTGAGCCAAAGTTGTTTCTCTTAAATGAGTCAGTATAAAAATTTGAAACAAACATTTCATTAATAAGAGCTATCTAGTAATTCACAATTCTCAAGGTATTAAAAAAAGCTTGAGACACTTTGTTGGTGTTGTCATAAGGAAATATTTTCTGAAAAAGTGAGTTGGGATACTATGGGATAAAAATCTGATCCATTTTTGTAGTTTACAACAATACAACAAGAAACGTACAATATAATTTGACCAAGAGTGACTATTAGAGGTCTGATAATTATGAGAATAGATTATGTATTTACAGTGTAAACACAGATACTCTGAATAGACTTAAGACGCACTCTGGGTGTATTTCAACTCCCGGTGTTGGGAAACATGGGAAAAGGAGAAAGACAGCAATGGAGAACTTGACGCTCAGGTGGACTGTGTATTTTAAAAATAGCAAATTTTGTTTTAAGATGATCAGGAAACAAGTTTTGTTTTAGAAATGGAGAAAACTGAATTTTAAAAAATCCCTCTTCTTTCTACTGTTTCCTACTCCTGACCACAATTCCAAGAGAAAAATGTGAATATAGATGTGTAAATACAATAAGATGAATACCAGAGGGAGATAGTATAAAAGATGACTAACGTCAGTTGTCAGGACGTGGAAAAGCAATTGAAGTGCATGCACATTAGGAGTAACCCTTTTATGGAAGGACCCTAAAGGCATTAGCAATAATCTCGTAAGGGGAGAAAATAGCACGTGACAGGTATATCAACAAAGCTAGAGACGCGTGGCATTATAATTCGGGTCTTTGCCGGGTGTTTCCAGATCCGAAAAAATGGTCTCAGAAAAAGTAAACTTTTGTAACTTTCTGGAGTGATGTATGGTGAAATATGGGCGTTCTGCAAAAACTCTCCATTTCAAATAGCCTCAGGAGCCATGAACTTCAAAAGAAAGAAATGGTTATCTTCGTCCTGAACGAATTCCTCGCGGCGTTCCCAAAGTCAGCGAGAACGAGTATCTCAAGAGGGGTGTGCTTTCACGGGTGCATCGCGATCCCCCCGCGATGTGTATGCGGCGTGTGATGCGAGCTCACGGCCAGCGCGGTGGACGGCTGCGGGGAGAGGAGAGGCTGGACTGACGGCCGTCTCCGGGTAGTCGGGAAAGCTGCGAGTGGGGGGCTGGCCAGGACCCCTCTTCCCCGAGGCGCCGGGCTCCACGCTCCGCGGTTCCTTCCTCGCTGGGCACCGCCCACCTCTGCGGCTGCCCGGCCCTGCCTCCCCCAGGGGCCGCGGCGGGCAGGAGCCGAGCGCCCGCAGCCCCGCAGGGGGGTGCCAGGAGGAAGCGGCCGGGAGGGGAGCCTCCGCTCCGGGCCACGCGGGCGCGGGGGAAACCCAGATCTTCCCGCCCGGGAACGACTGCCCCGCTCCCGGCTCCGGCTGGCTGGGGGGGGGGTGTTCTCGCGAGAGGAGAGGGGGCGCGGGCGCCGCGGGTTTGGGGGGCGCGGGGAAGCCTGAGGACGAGGGCCCGGAGGCGGCGGGCAGGGCCGGGGACGCGGGGAAGCCGCTCCCGCCAGTCGCGGAGAGCCAGCCCCTGACGTCAGGAGTTTTCCTCAAAGTCAACAACAAGCCCCGCGGCGGCGAGAACCGATCGGCGGCGGCCCCGGGAGGGAGGCAGGAGGGGGCGGGGAGGCGGCGGGGGTCCCCCAAGCGAGGCGAAGCCCGGGAGCGGAGGCCACAGACCCCCGCCCCGCGCCGGGCGCGCCCCGGGGCTCGCAGCCGCCGCCCCGCCGGCGCGACCCGGCCCCCGCCCGAGCGGTGTTTTCTGGAGATGAATTGAATTTGTAGCCGATATCCGATTCCCATGTAGTCTCCGCCCCCTCCTCCCCCCGCCGCCCTCCCCCGCCCTCTCCCTCCTCCTCCCGCCGCCGCCGCCGCCGCCGCCTCCCGCTCCAGCTCCGCGGCCCGGCCCGGCCGGCTCCCTCCCTCCTCCCTCCTTGCAGCCCTTCGCCTGCCCTCCTGCCGGCCGCACCGGGCTCCAGGGGGCCAGAGGCTCTGTGGGGTGGGGGGAGGACAGGAGGGGAGGAGGAGGGAGGGGGGACCCCCGAGTCGCCCCCTCTCCTCCCCCCGCCCCCCCAGCTCCATCCTCCGCCGCCGCCCGAGCAGCTGCGGGGCAGCCGCCGCCGCCGCCTTTGCAGGTAACAGCCACCGCCCCCCACTCTCGTCGTCCTCCCGGCCCCGGGCCCCGGGCCCCGGTCCCTCCTCCCTGCGTCCCTCAGGCGGGGGTGGCGGCGGGTGGGGTGAGGCGGGGGCTTCTGGGTTGTCACTGCGCCGGGGGCGTGGGCGGGGGCTGGGTCACCGGAGGCTTCGGGTGTGGGTGTGGAGGCCGGGGGATGCCCGGCGCGGGTGACACTGACAGCCCCCCACTCTCGGGGGGTTGCTGGGTGGCGGCGGTGCGCAGGGGCCGGGGGAGGGTGCTCCCGGCCTAGCGGTACCGTGTGTCTGGGCTGCCCCGGCCCGGCGCCTCCAGTCTCTGCGCAACTCTCGCTCCTTCCCCTCGCCCCTCCCTGCCCGGGCCGCGCGGCGTGGGGAGGGGGCGCCCGCGAGGTTATGTAACGCGTGGGCCCGGTGGGTGTCACTCTGTTTGGGTGGGGGGGAGGGGGCTGTCTGCGCGGCGAGGATGCACAGGCGTCCCCGGGGGCTCCTTCCTTCCCCATCCCACCCCGCCACCCGCGCACGGGGAGAGACGGCACTGGTAGGGTGGGGGGTGTGTGTGGGAGGTGGGTACCGTGCTTGTCTGCGTTTTTAATAGTAGTGGGGTTTTGATCCGTTGGGAGTTGTGTGCTAAGAATAGAAATGTGCGGAAGATGCTGGCTTTGGCTGATCCAGTGATGCTGTCGCTGCTGGCGGCGGCGGCTCTGGCTGCAAGTAAACAAACCAGCCTCTTCCTCGTCCACCTCCTCCTGCGCATCGGTCTGCATCAGCCATGATGCTGGCGGGGCCTTCAGTGCCCAAAGTTGAAGCCTCGCTGTTTGTTGTGTTCACCCTGACGGCGAGGCGGGGTCACCCCTTGTTTGGGATTTCCCGAGATTCTGCAGTGAGGCTGGAGATACCGTATCTCTTTGGGGGCAGGTTTTTCCAATACCGGTGTTGACTGTTTGTCTTCTGAAAGCAGAGGAAGTGCTTTACCCATAAGTCAAAGCTGGGATGCTCACATTTCTTCCATCAAAATGTTGCTAAGAAAATAAAACCAACTCATTTCACCAGTGTGGTATTTTGGTTGAAAGCCCAGTAGCTTGCCATTGACAAAGTCTCAAATTAGAAATTCAACAATGAAATCTATGTATCAATGTTGATTAATTTCTAGTTCTAATAAAATGTTCACAGTTTGTTTTTGGTTCATCTTGTGAATAAAATAATGACTTTTTGCAGTTAATACATTGCCAGTTGTGTGTATTTGGTAAAGCGTGGTCCTGTCTTATAGTAGAACTATAAATCAGAAGACAGCCATTGGGTTTTTGCTAAAAATTGACTAGATTAGGTAATATATTCACTGTAGGAAATATTTGGAAAAGCCAAAGGTGGAGAGTCCAATAAAAATGGTTTAGGAAGTGAAGATTAGTTTTTAGAACTTGAGTATCACTTGCAAAATATGTATAAATAAATATGAATATTCCAGGAGGTGGTTATCTATTTTTATAAAAATACCTGCTTATTAGCAAATAACTAGTTTTCCAAGGTATATGCCTAAATACATATGCAAGATATATTTCAGGATTATACATTTTTTTGTCTTGCCAGTATTTAATCTTGACTTTGAAAGTTTACTAAGGAGACTGTACTTGAAGATCTTTTTGGGTTTTTCTTTCCTAAGATTTACCCCAATATCTTTGATTGGTTTGAGCTTCTAGTTTTAAAGTGAGGGAGTGCATGTGTTACATGAATGGAGACAACGTTGGAATTTAGGTGAATGTAGACCTTCAGTTTTATGTATTGTGATTTGCAGTACTATGATTTTGTAAATAATATTTAAAAATATCCAGTCTAAAGTAATTCTGCAAAAAAATATGAAACTGTTACTCATATTCATTTTGTTCTCTTTCCATAGTGATTAGTGAATTGTTTTCCATCTTAAGATTAATTTTAACTTTTAGTTTAATAATCTTGACATTGACTGTAAAGTTGCATATGTTAGAGTACTTTAAGGTTTTGCTTTGGACTTCTGTTTATGTAATTCTATAGCTATAATATTTTAAATGAGGTTTTGTTCATTTGACAATGTGTGAAATGTGTCCTGGTTTGATTAAAAACTTAATATTTGGGTTTCATTTAGAAGATCACCATCATTAGAGAGTTTGTTTTCAGAATTACTGCAAATCTAAAATACGTATGATTAAAGTTAGGAAACAAACTTAGCATAGAGTTTTGTGGAAAGTGGGGACTTGGGGATTTTTTTTTTAAACCTTAACTTTTAATTTAAGCATACCAGAAAATTTTTTACTAAAATTCAATGGAAATTTGCAGCTATCTAGGTTTCTTTAAAATGGGGAATCAGTTTTACAAATTGATTTTTGGAAGTTTTAGCCTCTACTTAAACTTTGCATATTTTTTGAAAAGATAGCTATACTTTTTTGTTATACTTTTCAGGTTAAGAATTTGTCCTTGGGTAGTTAAGTCAATTACTATTAACAACTGGTTAATTGGATTTTTAGTATGATTTATAATAAGGAGCATATCTTTATAGTGTGATTGTTTAAAGCATTAAAAAAATTTTAAACTATTTTAGATTTGAACAACATACTGCAAGAATAGAAAAATCATTTTCTTTTTATTTTGAAAAATGAGTGTTGTAATTTGACTTGCATTTTAAAGTTAATGCAACTTTAGTTAATTTAATTAAGTTAAATTAATAATGTACATATTTTTTATGGAAGATTCATGTTAAAATATTTAAATCATTTAAAGTAGCTCCATTCTTAGAAATGGAGCTCCATTGAGCATATGCATCAGTATTTTAAATCCTGGTTTTACACAGCATATGCTTTTTTTGGAATGATAACCCTGAATCATCTGATGTTAATAAATATTTTGTCATGGTCTTTTACATATGATAGCGCTAGATTGAGTTCAGTTTAATGCCTGGTGAACACATGAAAGCTATGTGCTTTACATTTTATATGTGCTTTTATATGTATTATTTCATTTAATGTTCACAACAACCCTTCCTGTACTTTAGAAAGTGACTTTCATGTGGGAAAAACTTATTATGGTATTATAAAAATGTTTCATTTTAACTTCCCAATTCTGCAGTGCTTTTTCTTCTAGTGTTTTCCCTAACTTATTTGTACGTTTTTTAGAGTTCACAGTGACAGTGGTAAATTTGGATTATAAAGTACAATAATTTCCACAGAATCGAGTTAAATAAAGAAAAAAGTGTGTTGAATGACCCACTAACATTCCTTTTCATTTCATTTGTTTCAAATGCCAAACTAAATGTCTTAAATTTCTATATATTTCTGATGTCTTTTCACAAACTAGATGTGGAGTCATTTCTTCTGCTAGGTAATCTTGAAATACTAGTCCATTGATAAATTAGTAAATGCTTCTTGACCTGTAGGTATGCTTTCTAGTTGTTTCTTCTCAATAATTTGTTTATATTTATCACCAACTGCAGATATTTCAAAAATCTGGATATTCTGGGGGAAAATAAAAAAGACTTATCAGAAAATCTTCAAATGATAATTTTTTTTCCTCCTCCATATTAAGGAATCTTCTGATTGTATTAGGTGGCTGGGGGATGGAAGGATAAGGAAGATAGCGTTTTGCCAACAAGGGAGCTTAGCCCTAATTTTATCTTCCCAACTATATATTAAACTTTTGAGGTTATAAACTATATATTATCATGATATTGTCATGTATGGTGCCATTTACTTATGAAGTAGATACTCAGTAGATTTTTAACTTAAAGAATTATAAATATTAGCTCTAGAAGAGCTGTAAAGGTATTTAAAGTTCATCTGCTGGTACGCTTTTATTTTTGTGACTAGGGAAACCGAGGCATAGAGAATTACAGTGACCTTATACAACATCACTTTGGGTGGGGCAGAGTTAGGGACACAGAGCCTTTTCTTGGTTGGTCGGTCTTACACTCTAATTCAGCAGCGTGATGAACTTTGTTGTAGGATTCCAACCCTGTTATTTAGCTCTCAGTTTAATCTGGGGTGAAGTCCGTCAAGCTGATTCTTGGCATTTAGTGGGCCATATATTCATTGTATTTTGTGTGTGTTTTAGAATTTTATAGTGAAGGAGGTCCCCAAGACAAGATTGGAGAAGGATTTTTACATGTATATTAGAAAAATATGGCCAATTGTGCAATTGAAGTTCTTTAGGTAGCAGTCCTTAACCTTTCCATGTTACAGGTACCTTTACGTAGCGACAACTCACACTTCACATGATAAATGGAGCGGATAGCTTGGTTAGTGGTTTAGGCTGAATGGAGAAATTTAATAAGCACATCTCCTAGTAGTTTCAAATTGGATTATTAAATATATCATCCAGCACAACCTCCTTTTTTGTTTTTAATAATGGATATGTCAGGTGAAATGGCACTCAAAGTACCTCAGATGGGGTAGGGAAAAGGAGGCAAGTGCTTCATGATTTGTAGCTATATTTTAAAGTTTACAAATGTGATTTTATAAAGTTTATCACATTGATTTTAAGAATTGGCGGGTTGTTGTCTGAAGTTAGAAATTTTACATATATTCAGGTATTTTGTCAAATTCTGAAACTCAGCGAAGGTATCTATAGAAAGGGCTTTAGATCATTCCATAAAATATATTATTATACTATGAAGAGAGTAAAGTATCCCAAATAGACAATTTAAGTGGCTGGCTTTTCTATGTTATGTGTTTTTTAACAGGAAAACTACTTATTTGAAATAGGGACAGACTGCCTTAGAATTATTTGAAATATAGGGCAAGTTGCCTTGAATTTCTTCTCCATTTTAGTATGTTTCCTCTCCTTCAAATCCTTTTAGAAGTTGGATATAGCCCTCTGTATTTATTATGATATATATGTATATATAAGTTTTATCTACTTCTTGGAATTAGAAAATGCCACAGAATTATATAGTGGTTATTCTTGACCATTATTCGTATTTCAAAGTAGCAACATTGTATTGTATTTGAACTTTAGTTGTCTTTTATTTAGTTTGGCCAGAACATGTATATATATTATTTGAAAAATTGTGACGTGGAGCAAGTACATTCTATACAAGATTAATTACAAAGTTTTTTGTAGTTTAGAGAAGGTTGTATTATTGAATTGTTTTCTGGCTCTTTAACTTAGAAATTATTTTGGAAATATGAAGTGTCTTATTTGTGTAAAAGAATTGCTTGGTACCTTTTAGCTTTGTCATTTTTAATTTATTTAAAACATTTTGCTGTATTTGACTTTTGGAAAGTTATTTGATAACTAAAAAAGTGTTAAGAACTATTTACAAATGTTAATTCCATATTTTTGAGAGTTAATATTGTGTTACTTGACAGAAAGCATACTAGAGTGACAGATGACCTGAATTGCAGGTAGTTACTCTTGTTTCCTTTCGCTAACTTGTTCTGGTAACTTTAGGGAAATAATGGTTGATGGTAGTTTTCTTAGTTTCAAAATTGTGGAAATAATATTACTGCATACATTTATTTTTTAGAGTCAGTTGATTTGTGATGCATGTGAAAACTCTTTTTATAACAAATTTTAAGTTTGGAAAAGATTTTTAAAAATACTTTTATTTTCCTACCTACAACTTAATATAGTCCTTGTTACAGAGCAGACTATCAATACATATATATGTATTTATTTACTAAATAAATAATGTATGCTATGTATTTTTGAGTCAGCATTTTAAAAAGATGTTTAAAGTTTAATTATTGCTTAAAATTGAATGGCTGGTTACTGTAAATGAACAGATATCTTTTACAAATTTTTAAATGTAGTGTTAAGAAAGTATGCCATTCTTTCCCTTTTTTCTTCCCATAATGACAATTTTGGATAGTACTGATACTTGTTTTGTTTGGAGTTGAAACTTGATCTCAAGAAAAATTGTCAAAAACTGTCAAGAAGAAAAGGATGATTCTTATGTGATCTAATCCTTACAATTAATGGAGGAAACATACTTCTAATAGGGAATAATATTTATATATAATTTTAGTTGTATAAAGATGCTTCCATAATGTTTTGTTTTTAAGGTTGCTTAATACCATTCTCTGTTGACTTCAAATACTTGTTTGCTGAGCCCATTCTTTATTAGTTATCTAAAGCTGCATCTGTTCTTCATTCACCCACTCATTCATTTATTCCATATTGGTAGAACATCTCTTAAGGGGCTGTGCAGTATCAGATTGCTTCACTAAATTATAATGTGATTGAATGAAGTACAAGATGTGAGATGCTTTGTATATTGTAAAATGACATTCATATGCAATTATTATCATCAAATTCTAAAGTATGCAGTTCTGAACAAAGATACCTTTAGGTACCTATTTTATGTAATTGTAAATTAAATCTGTCAAGAATTTTGTGTGAAAACATTTTAAGAATTGAAAAAATTAACTTATCCAGCAATGAATGTTCAACACAGTGGGCTTAAAAGAAAAATAAGACAAATTTTGTCTGTTACAGCTTATTGGCTAGAATCCATTTTTAGAGAAGTTAGGACTGTAGAAGGAGGTAAAATTTGCTCTAACCTAGGAAACAGATGACAAAGTTCCAGCTCATCTGGTGGATTAGTGTTTTTAGTAAAGTGGAAGACTGAGTGGGAAATGTAGATGCCTTAGTTCAAGAGCATCCATGCAGTAGGAAAATTAAATCAAAGAGCACGGTTTATTGTTTAAAACAGTCATGTTGTTTTTATATAGAAAAGAAATCATTTTTTCTAACTTATCATAATTCTAGAATAATATACTTACGTTCAAAGAAAATGTAACATTTTAGCCAGTAGAGACCTAGGAGCAATTTTTAAGCTGATAGGATTATGGTTAGCATTTGATAATTTAATGCAGATGGATAAAGCCACTTGTATAATTCTTGGGTTCACTGGCCCTGATAAGGATCGGAAATTCTGTTCTATTGATTTAACACCCATTTTAACAGTTTAATCTTAAACATATGAGCACTGATAAAGTTTTTATCTAAAAGACTAGTTTTTAGAAACATCTTTATTATAAAACAAAATTCATTGTTTTTTTGTTGGTCTGGATATATCACTGTATTATTTTATACTTATGAGGTGGTGGGAAGAGCACGTTTTTGGAAGTCTGGTCTTGGTTCTGCCATATAGTGGCTGTGTGATCTTCAAGTTATTTCATTTGTCTTAGCCTCTGTTTCTTCAAGTGGAAAATGAAGGGTCTCTCCAGCTTTAAGACTTTAAGAATAAAATGGTTCACTTCAGACAACAGACTGTTTTCAAAATGTTTTTCTTTTTCTAGTGTTCTTTATAAGGATATTGTAATACATAAGTCATTACAAAAGTTTTGAGATATATAAAAATCAGGAAACATAAAATCTGTATGGATAGAGACAGATGATGCTCTCCCAACAACACTGATAAGTCGAAAAAGTTGGAACTTGCACAGGTGAATCAGAAAGGATGCTGAAGATTGTGTTTCTTGGAAGTAAAATAATGGATCACAACAACCTGGCTTAAAACTTTTGTAGTGACCCATGCATAAGTCATTTTAATAGAAAGTATATATTATATATATATATTTATTTATTGGATATATATTACTTTTTGTTATTACTAATGATGATTGCCCTGCTTCTTCTTTCGTTTCCACTCCCAGGAACAGTAAGATACGAATTTTCTGCCCAGCCCATACAGTTTTATATAAGAATGACCTTAAAAGATGTTGACCTGCTCCTTGCTACAAGTACTACCGAAGAGAAAGCCTACAGTGCAGCATTCAGTTACCTAGTTCCATATTCTGTAGCCAGCTGACAATGGTTCTTCAGGATGTTGCATCAACTAAATTACAGTGATGTTTAGGCATTGCTGAAATAAATAAGTTTATACATATTTATTTTAGAATCTTTAATGTAATCAGCAACATTTTAAGAAAAGGACATGGTTTATGGAATTTCTCAAATTTATTTGGCCATACACTTTTTCTTTTTCATCTTTTGATTATTTCCTTAGAATTTTTCTGGTTTAGTATTCTGTCATGTATTTTTCTGTCATGTGTATTTCCAAAACGTATTTTGGAAAAATACATCCATATTCTAATGTCCCTTTTTGACTGTACAGCAGCAGACACTTCTGATGATGATTTTGAGGAGTCTTGGCTTTTTTTTATCTGTAGGCATTGCTGTCAGTGTCCTACACGAGGAGGAAGATCTTCTACCAGGCACACAGCCTCTGCCATACTGTTCAGTCAGACTGTTGAGGGGATATTTAGTTTTGACTCCTGCCTGCAAAATGATTAGGCCTTGTACTTAATTTGCATCAGAAAAAAACCTATAATCTAGTTCAGTACTAGCTAGGGCATCTAACCTTGAATTTATTGCTATGTATTATCAAAACCCAACTTGAAAGAGTATGGTTATGTAGTCCACATCCATTTTTCTTGTGATCTAAAATTTATACCTGTGTTTTTGGACCACATATTTTTGGTTCCTTCCTGTATAAATGCTTTTACTTAATTTTATGTTGGCATTTTCCTTTATAATTTTGAGAGAAACAAAAAGAAATAGCTCTGTGGGCGGCGCCTGTGGCTTAGTGAGTAGGGCGCTGGCCCCATATACCGAGGGTGGTAGGTTCAAACCTGGCCCCGGCCAAACTGCAACAAAACATAGCCGGACGTTGTGGCAGGTGACTGTAGTCCCAGCTACTTGGGAGGCTGAGGCAAGAGAATTGCTTAAGCCTAAGAGGTGGAGGTTGCTGTGACTGCGGGTGACAAAGTAAGACTCTGTCTCAAAAAAAAAAAAAAAGAAAAGAAATAGCTCTGTAAAACTGATTGTTACATATGTGAGGACATTTTTTGAGGACTTTAATATACTACATACAAGTTGTTTTATGAAGACCCTTGGAATGAATTTGATTTTTGTTCCAGGAAGAGTTGTGTTTTTTCTCAGCAACTTCTTTTTTTCTTCTTTAAAAAAGACTTACAGATATTATAAATATTAAAAACTCACTGTGTTTCCTTATTTGTATTGTCTTAAAGATTTGTGCCAAATTTGTAGCTTATCTTTCACAAATATATAGACGTTTACTCTGTCTTCTTTTTATCTTACGGCAGTAATGGTTGGGAATTAGGAATGCAGGCTCTGGTGGAGTCGGGCTGGTTTTGCGTCTTGCCTCCATCACTTATTAGCTGTATTAAAATTGGGCAGGCAGCTTAATCTCCGTGAGCTTCAGTTTTACTATTTGTGAATTGGCATTAGTACTCTAATAGGGTTGAAGACCTAAGAATAATAGATGTAAGTAACAGTTCTTAGCACATTTTGAATACTCAGTATTTTTTTCTGCTTTCATATTTCCTTCATTTCACTTTCTTTGTCTACTTTAAAAAATAATTGATTTTACATTACATGTTTATTATAATTAAAATACTTGGTGGAACAAGGCAGAGTAAGAATATATAAATGTTGGTTTCTTGTCACATTGTACTTTATAAAAATAAAGCAATTAAAAATATTCACAATAGGCCAGAATGGTGGCTCACGCCTGTAATCCTAGTACTCTGGGAGGCTGAAGGGGAGATTATTTGAGCTCAGGAGTTCAAGACTGGCTTGAGCAAGAGCAAGACCCTGTCTCTATAAAAATAGAAAAACTAGCCAAGAGTTGCGGCAGGTACCTGTAGTCCCAGCTACTTGGGAGACTGAGGTAAGAGGATCACTTGAACCCAAGAGTTTGAGGTTGCTGTGAGCTATGCTGATACCCAACACTCAACCCCAGGGGGAAAGTGAGATTATCTCAAAAAAAAAAAAAAAAATCACAATAGCTTTGGCATAGCTGTTTCTGAAATTACTGGGATTTAGGTTACTTAACTTTCATTTTCTTCCCTCTTCACTATAAATGCACGTCACAACAATTTTCTGTATTATTTGGGTAGGTGTGACTGGTTTTCTTAAGACTTTTTTTTGGTTGCAGCCTCTTAGGTTAAAAGTTTCACTATCATTTGAAATCTGTCACAAGACCAGGGAAGTGCATTCATTATAGAACTGTTTAATAAATAAGTTCCCCAGTTCGAAGAGCTAGACTTTTATGTGAGGTCAGGCCAGTTGAAGACATTTACAAAGAATTAGTTGTTTGTTATTGCTATGTGAGTTGCAAGAATGGAAAAAAAAAAGAAATTCTTTCTTCAATACTTCCTTCCAGGCTGAGTCATCACTAGAGAGTGGGAAGGGCAGCAGCAGCAGCAGAGAATCCAAACCCTAAAGCTGATATCACAAGTCTCATTTCTCCAAGTTGGGGGCTCAGAGGGGAGCCATCATGAGCGATGTTACCATTGTGAAAGAAGGTTGGGTTCAGAAGAGGGGTAAGTGCTTCACAAAGCTGAAAATGGTATTGTTGGTAAGAGTGCTGAGTAGTGAGTGGTGTTTTTGGAAGTTGATCTTTTTTTCTGATGATGCTAAACTGTGACATACTATGTCTACTAAGAAAAGTAATATTTAACGTGTGTTAGAAATTTTCTTGTTATTTAGGAATTTCTTTTACAATTCTTCATTTTGATCACTTATTTTCTAGTTTTTAAGTTAGGTTTAACTTTGTTATGTTGTGTGTATGGATATTACAGAAAGTGTTGTATTTTTCTGTGGCATATCTAGAAAAGTTCTATCTTGTATGCATTTAATGACATGTAAATCTGTAAATAATTCAGTAAAGCCAGTTTGGATGGTGGCAAAGGAAGGGCTTAAAGTAGTAAAGGGGCAAGGGTTCACCTGCAGACTCGTGGAATAACCCCCTAAATTGGGTAAGTAAAGTCCTGATGTAAAAGGCCAAAATGAAGACAAGTAGTTTTTTTGTGTATGTTTTTATGTTTAATTTTATATTTTTATTTTTTCCTTATATACTTTTAGGATTTCTTGTTCACTCCTACTTTAGAATGAATAACTTATATGCATTATTAGTCTTTATTATTAAAGGTAGAACTCTTCAATGTAAAGCTTAGTTTATCATCTATCAGATCACCTGCTTTATGTGGTCAGGGTGTTTATTAGAAATGTAGAGTTTAGACTAGTTGCTAGGCAACTGCTGTTTACCCACATGGCCAAGTTGAGGAGGATGAGGACTGTTTCTTTGATTCTTAGGATTTTTAAGTTCCTGTGTAGCTACTTTCTGCTTAACAGTTACCTCTTAAATATTGATCTTAATATTCCTTAAAGTTTTACAGTTATTATCTATGACGAAAACTAATACTATTGTCACTAGTTAAATATGATTATGTATTATTGAGTTTTTAAATCAGTCTTACTAAGTTGCAATTTACATACAATAAAGTTAAATAACTTAAAGTTATAATTTGATGAGTTTTGCCAAATATATACGTGGTGTAACAAACACAACAATCGTAATAAATAGAACATTTCCGCTACCTCGCAAGGTTCCTTTGTGCCCTTTGCAGTCCAGTCCTCGTTTTTCAATTCTGGTAACCACTTAATGGCTGTTACTATAATTTAGTTCTTCTCCAATTTCATTATAAGTGGAATCATGCAATACGCATTTTTTTGTGTGTCTGATTTCTTTCACACAGCATAATACTTTAAAGATTCATTCATGTTTTGTTTAACATGAATTTGTTCATTTTTATTGTTGAGTAGTATTCCATGGTCTGCCCTGACTGTTCAATAGTTGATGGACATTTGGGCTATTTCTGGTTTTTGGGTAATATGAATAAAGCTACTATGAACATTTGAGTGCATATTTTTGTATGATGTGTTTTCATTTGTCTTGGGTGATAATTTAGGAATGAGATTGCTGGGTCATATGGTAAGTGTATGTTTAACTTTAAAAAGTTAAAGACGTATGTGTTTAACTTCCTAAAACTTGCCCAACTGTTTTCCAACGTGGCTGACCATTTGTATTGTTAAATTTAATTTCATTCATGTTATTCTGATGTTATAAATTTGGAAAGCATTTTCAAATTTTTGGTATTTTATGGAGGTGATGGTTTTTGCTTTTTAACATGTTTATTTGTATCATTTTATCTACTTTGTTTATTTGTATCATTTTATCTACTTTGTTTTTTGGGGGATGGCAAATCACTTAGGACTTTTTTGTTTTTCCCTTAAGACAATATTGTTGTGAAGATTAAATGAGATAATAGATGTGGATGTATTTTTACACATTTAACCAAAATGTAAGCTATTGCTATCTCTACATTTTTATTAAAGCTTTTGAGTGGTTCTTGACTGCTTAATTAATTGTATCTTCTTTGCCATACCATAATTGAACATTAGTATTCATACATGGAATATAGAAAAAAATGAATAAGAATTTCTCAGTGGTCAGGAAAGAAGAGTTCTAATGATTGTGTATGTTTATTTTGAGAAGTAATAGTTAATATAAACATAAGAATTTGAGTAGCATACAAAAGGAATAGAATGAAAAATAAAAATTTTTCTACCCGCTACCTCTTTCAACTAGTTTCCCTCCCTAGAGGTTATCATTTCAGACATTTTCTGTTTTTAATCTTCCGCTGATTATTATGCTCATTTTATATGTGATACACTAAACTTTATTTTACGACTAGTCAATCTTAAGTAATCTAATGTCTTCCATTGTGAAAAATGAAAGAACTTTTAATACCTATTCTACTTTCTTCATTTGTTTTTTGGTTGTCTTTATGGTTAAACTTACAGCTTTTGGACAATTAATTTTAGAAAGTATTTATACATTATGTTTAAAGTTATCACTATAAATTGTGAAAAATTAGCACCCTTCACATTCCCGTTCTAATTTATGTCAAATATAGTATTATTTTATATTGTCAAGGTTTATAATAGTTAAATTTGTGGATTCCATAAAGCAGTAAATAATATTATGATTGTATAAATAATACTGCTAAACACAGTGGCATGATGGGATCCCTAGAGTACAAAGGGATTTCTTACACTCTGCTGGTACTCAAGATCCTGTCATACTTTAATCTGGTATTTATTTATTTATTTATTTATTTAGAGACAGAGTCTCAGTATGTCGCCCTCAGTAGAGTGCTGTGGCGTCACAGCTCACAGCAAACGCAAACTCTTGGGCTCAAGTGATTCTCTTGCCTCAGCCTCCCAAGTAGCTGGGACTACAGGCACCTGCCACAACGCCCGGCTATCTTTTTTTTTTCTTTTTTGCAGTTGTCATTGTTGGTTAGCTGGCCTGGGCCAGGCTCAAACCTGCCAACTTAGGTGTATGTGGCTGGCGCCATAAACACTGTGCTACAGGTGCTGAGTCTTTAATTTGGCTTTTAGTTTGGACCATGATTATTTTTCCTGGATTTTCTAATTACCATGTTTTCCGCCCTTGGGAGAAGAGTGCATACTTTCTTTATCATACGGCTTGGTTATCTAGCATTTTAATCAAATTATACTATCTGTTGAAGTTCTGATGTGAAATGACTTATTTTGGGTATGATTCTTAGCTGAAATCATGTCATTTGATTTAATTTTCAGACAAATTCTGTGCTTTCTTAGATCTTGTATCTGTCGTCCTTTTTTGTTTTGGATTTTACAGAGTTTTGGATAGAGTACCTCCTGAAGTAATTTTTTTAGGAGAAGTGTGTGTGGGTACTTGTTGTATGTTTGAAAGTGTCCTTTTCACTTTCACACCTGATAAATATGTTGGCCGGGTATAGAATTCAAATTTAAAATTATTTTCCTTCAGAATTTTTAAGGTTGCATCCAGTACCTTTTAGTAACACATCTTATTGATAAGAGGTTTGATGCTAATATAAATAATATCTTTGTAGGTGGCCTGTTTTTATTTTCTGGAAGGTTTTTGTGTTGATAACTTTATTATCCTTGGGAGTATGAAATTTAAGGAGGATGAATTACAGTTCTTTAAATTTTTAAAATATTTATTTTTTTTACTTTTTTTTTTTTTTTTATTTTTAAGAGATAGGCTCTTTGGCTGTATCCGAATTTCTGAATTCTAATGATCCTCCTTCCTCAGCCTCCTGAGTAGCTGGGACTGCAGGCTGTAGTCCTTTTTAATTAATCCTGTATATCATTTTGTGAATCCAGTAAAGGTTAAAGCTTAGGTCTGTCTTTCATTTTGAGAAATCTTTTGTTTTCTTTGATTATTTCTTCCCTTGTATGTTCTGTTTATTCATTCATTGATTTATTCATTTACTTTCTAGAGCTTCTGTATCAGTCTTCCATTTCAAAATTTTTCTTTCATTTTCCATGTCTTCGTTTCCCTCTCTTTTTTCGGGGGGACATTTCCTTGACTTTTTCTTCCAGTCCTTTATTGAATTATTTATTTTAGCTGTTTATATTTTGGGGAACTCTTTTCTAGTTCATAGTCTTCTGCTTTATAGATATAATCTTTACTCTTAGGGCACTAAATAAATTTTATCTTTTAAGTTTTTCTCTTATTTGAATCATTTTTTTTTTTTCATTTTATCCCTTTCAAAAGTCAGTTCTCTTGTTCATTTATGTCCTTCTCTATTTTCACTTTTAGTTAAGGATTTATTTTTTATGGGTTTTCTTTGGGGATGGTTTTCTTTTTTTTATTGTTTGGGGCTCATTGAGGGTGCAAAGAATTAGGTTACACTGATTGCATTTGTTAGGTAAAGTCCCTCTTATAATGCGTCCTGCCCCTAAGAGGCATAACCTCTCATGCCCCTCCAGCCTCCCTTCTCCCTGCTCCCTTGTTCCTCTGCCCCCCACCTTGAAGTGAGTTTTTCTCTTATGAGAGTATATATTAGGTCATCTACTGGCTTCATGTTAGAATTGAGTACACTGGATTCTTGTTTTTCCATTCTTCTGATAGTTTACTAAGAAGAATGTGTTCACCTCCATCTTGGTTAATAAATACAAAAGATGTAAAGTCTCCATCTTTTTTTAATGGCTGAATAGTATTGCATGGTGTGTATATATTTATATATACCACAGTTTGTTAATCCATTCCTGGGTTGGTGGGCATTTAGGTTGTTTCCACATCTTGCAATTGTGAATTGAGCTGCAGTAAACAGTCTAATGCATGTGTCCTTATGATAAAATGACTTTTTTTCTTCTGGGGAGATGCCTAGTAATGGGATTACAGGATCAAAAGAGGTCTAATTTGAATTCTTTGAGGATTCTCCATACATCCAAAAAGGTTGTATTAGTTTGCCATCCCACCAGCAGTGTAAAACTGTTTGAATCACTTTTTCTGTTTATTATGGTTTCTTTTTGATATTAGTTTTCTTTAGGTGTTTGGTGATCTCCATTTGATGTTTGCCTGTGCATTTATGAAAGAACTGGATTTACTATGTGTACCCTCTTATCATTTCTCCTTTTATTTATGACACATAAGATTTATTGAATAAAGATTTGTGATGGTAGTAATTAACTGTAGTCTTGAACATTAGTTGAGATGCTAGGGGAAAGAAAATCTAACATTTTTTTTCTTCCACTATTCTTAATTTATTCCCGTAGATATTTTCAGTATTATTTTCATGATAATTTTGTGTTTTAGTCAAATAAATTTTATTATATAGTTCATTGTTGTTTGGGTGTATTTTGGCTCACAGAATTTCTTCCAAAAGAGCAGTATTATTTATTGCCTGTTTACCCTGGGCAAAATACCATCACCTGAACTTTGGTGTCCTCATTTGAAAATAAATATCTGCTTTCTCTGTTTCACAGTGTGGTTGTAAACATTATGAGATAAAGTGCATGGGGAGGGTTTTTAGGTTATGTCCTCTATTAATAAAAGGTATTGATATAAAATAGTTACAGTCAATATTACTTTCAATATTATTATTATTTTTTTTGTTTGTTTTTTGAGATAGAGCCTCAAGCTGTCACCTTGGATAGAGTGTTGTGGCATCACAGCTCACAGCAACCTCCAATTCCTGGGCTTAAGTGAGTCTCTTGCCTCCACCTCCCAAGTAGCTGGGACTACAGGTGCCCACCACAACGCCCAGCCATTTTTTGGTTGCAGCCCTCATTGTTGTTTGGCTGGCCGGGGCTGGATTCAAACCTGCCAGTTCAGGTGTACGCGGCTGGCGCCTTAGCCCGTTGAGCCATAGACGCCGAGCCTGAATATTATTTTTTTCTTAAGTTTGTATTTATGAATTAGTTTTTGTTAGCTCCTTTCCAGATATAATCTGATTTTATTTTTCAGATATAATCTTTCCAGATATAATCTGATTTGTACTTTTAATGTGAACAAGTTGATTTTCTTTAAATATCTTCTTAGAAAAGGAATAATAAGGCCTTTAGATGATTATTGCCATCATGTGGGATAAATGTTTTCTTAACCTTGGTTATTAGTGGTGTATCAACAGTAAAACCACATTTTTCTATACTTTTGTGGATGGTTGAAAATAGTGATATTGAGGTAACATTAACAGTATTGGTAGTGTTAGAAATGAAAGTAAATTAAACATTATATAGGAAACTTGGAGTATTGTTTACATTTTTCTTCTTGATTGACCTAGGAGAGCTCCTTACAACTTAGTTGTACGTTAGTATGAGAGTCATCTGTATATATTATTTAAAACATTTATTAAACATTTATTCAAAAACCAGCCTATAGTTCTAGGTGACTCTTATTCTGCAAACTAGACTTCAAAAATTTTGTTTTAGTTTGTATCATAGCTAGTGGTAATATTTAATATGAATAAACTAAGTGTATTACTAAAGTAGGAAATTTAACCAATTCACAAAGTTTAAATTATAGAATTAAGTGAATTACAATAATAATCAAAGGCTTGTTATCTTTAATAAAATTTCATTTACTTAATAATACTGTTTCTTAAAAACCTAAGTCTCTTATAAATGTGGAAAGAAAGCCAGTTCTTTGCTAATGAGTTAAAATCTAATGTGTGATTAGTTAATTCATAATGTTACTATTTTGAGATTGGTACAATTCTAAGAGGTGATTTTATCATTAAAGAATTTTCATTTAAAAAATTTTCATTTTTTATGTTAATTTCATATACTTGTTGTTATAGTAATATCTACTAAATTGAACTTTCAAGTTGTGTTTTGTGTAACCAATTTTTTCTACTTTCAAATAACTTTTCCCCTTAGTTTCAATTCAGAAATATCCATAAACTTAGTCTATTGATTGCTGTTTATTTTATATTTCATGAGCTGGTTTATTGATTGATTGATTTGACTGATTGAGACAGAGTCTCCCTCTGTTGTCCAGGGTAGAATGCCATGGTGACAACCTAGCTCACAGCAACCTCAAACTCCTGATTTCAAGTGATTTTCCTGGCTCAGCCTCCTGAGTAGCTGGGACTACAGGTGCCCACTGCACCTGGTTAATTTTTCTATTTTTTTTTTTTTTTTATGGAGATATGGGATCTTATTCTTGCTCGGGCTGGTCTTAAACTTCTGAGCTCAAGTTGATCCTTCTGCCTCGGCCTCTTAGAATGCTGAGCTGGTTAAGTTTGATAAACTGGAATATAATTTCCAGTTAAGTAATTTTTGTCTGTGAGTTATCTCACAAAATAGCTTAATCCTGCTGTGCAAAATGTACTTTAGTAACAAAGATTGTGAACTGGCTTATGTTGTAATGTGTGATTGTTGTGGTCTAGTCAAATTCAATAAGTTGTTGTAGAAAATGATATACTTTTTTGGTGCTTGCTCAAGTCCAGAGGCCTTTTTTCTTCTTTATTTTGTACATACTGTGTTTTTTTTGTTCATTTTTATCCACAAAGCGACTTTAGAAATAAACTATAAAGTGATTAAGGAGAAAGAAAATGACAGTGTGATTTCCTGTTGACTACCTAGCAGCAAGCTTTTTCCATAGACAGTGAAGAGCTGTGGGAGTGACTTTGTAAACCACATGGTGGATTCGAGAAGCTCATTTTGACTGTTGAGGTTAAAATGGGGAATAAACATAGGAAAATTAAATTTGTTTTCTAATGGCATTGAAACTCTGAGATTTAACTGATGTATTTACAATACTATGAAATTTGTTTTTCTTATAGTTTAAATATATTCATTTTGAAAATTTTAACAAATAGAACCAAATGGAGAGACCCATCATCATATGAGAAGCTTTTGTGTACATTCTAGAGTTATTCACAGAATTGTAAAGTCACTGTTACACACACACACACGCACTTGCCCTTTTCTAGTGAACAGTTTCAGTTTTGTATATTGACTTTGTGACATGTGTTGTTGAATTCACTTAGTAATGTTACTTTTTTTTTTTTTTTTTGAGACAGAACCTCAAGCTGTTACCCTGGATAGAGTGCTGTGGCATCACAGTTCACAGCAACCTCCAATTCCTGGGTTCAAGCGAGTCTCCTGTCTCCGCCTCCCAAGTAGCTGGAACCACAGGCGCCCGCCACAACGCCCGGCTATTTTTCGGTTGTGGCCATCATTGTTGTTTGGCCGGCCCAGGCTAGATTTGAACCTGCCAGCTCAGGTGTACGTGGCTGGCACCTTAGCCCGTTGAGCCACAGGCGCCGAGCCAGTAATGTTACTTTTAAGTTTTCTACTTAAATGGTCAAGTCACCTGCAAAAAGCCATAATTCTGCTTCTTTCTGCTTCAATTTTTTTGCCTTTAAATTCTCTTTCTGGTCATATTTTACTGGATAGAGCCTACCGTACAATATTGAGTAAAAGTTGTGAGTGGATATTTTTGTCTTACTGCTTGTTTTATTGGGTAGCATTGATTTTGCCATTAAATATCACACATATGTTGTTATTTTCTATTGCTGCCCTGTATAAGATTGAGAAATTTCCCTGCTGTTCCTAATTTGCAGAGAGGTTTTATCATGAGTGGTGGTTCAATTTCTTTCAAAAGATTTTACTGCATTTGCTGAAATGACCTTTTGATTTTTCCTTTTATTCTGTTAATATGTTAAATTGCTTTCGTTTCTGGAATAAATCTCATTTGATCATGATATATGTTTTTAATATATTATCAGTTTGGATTTATTAATATTTTCCTAAGGATCTTACTTTGCATTTATAAGAGTATTGATCTGTAATTTTCATTTCAGGTTTTGGTATCATGGTTATGCTGGATTCCTAAAATAGATTGGGATCTATTTGTTTCTCCTTTTATGTTTGAAGGAATTTGCATAAAATGGTTTATATTTCTTCCTTAAAATTTTTGTTAAATGAATCCAGTGAAGCCATGTGGATTGGAACTTTCTTTTGGGAAGATGTTTAATAATTCAATTTCTTTAATGGTATATATGGCTATTTGTGTTTTTTATTTCATCTTGTATTTGTTTTGGTAAATCGTGTTTTTTAAGGATTATCTATTTCATCCAAGTTGTTCATCTAAATTATTGGCTATAAAGTTTTAAATATTCATTTATCCTTTTAATGTCTGCAGGAGCTTAATGATATCCTCTTACTATGTCCTGATACTGGTAAAATTTTGTTCTTTTTTTTTTTTTTCTTTCCTTTGGTAATCTTGCGAGTAGTTTATTCATTTTAATACTTTTTTTCAAGAGCCAACTTTTTGCTTTGCTAATTTTCTTATCCTTTGTTTTTCCTGTCATCGCATTGCACTGTATTATTATTAATTTTTTTTGAAACAGAGTTTCACTTTGCCGTCCAGGGTGGAGTGCCAAGGCATCACAGCTTACAGCAACCCTGAACTCCTGGGCTCAAGTGATCCTCTGGCCTCAGCCTCCCAAGTAGCTGGGACTGTAGGTATCCACCACAACACCCTGGCTATTTTTTTTTTTTTTTTAAGAGACAGGATTTCACTCTTCCTCAGGCTAGTCTTGCACTCTTGAGCTTAAGTAATCCACTGGCCTTGGCTTCCTAGAGTGCTAGGGTTGCAGACATGAGCCACTACACTTGGCTTGCCCTTTATTATCTTAATTTGTGAGTCTTTTTCTGGCTTCCTAGGGTAGAAACTTAAATATAAGAGCTTAAATATAAACACTTAAAGCTTGTAGTGCTTAACTATATCTTTTCTTCCCCTCTGGAATCAGAGTCTTTCTTTGTCCGCCTGGCTGGAGCGTAGTGGCATCATCATAGCTCATTGCGGCCTCCACCTTCTGGGCTCAAGCAGTCGTCCTGTCTCTGCTTTTCAAATAGTTGAGAGTACAGGCATGAGCCCCCATGCCAAGCTTTTTTTTTTAAATTTCTGTTTTTTTGTATAGATGGGTTCTGTTTTTGCTTAGGCTGCTCTGGAACTTGTGGCCTTGAGGGATCCTTCCACCACAGCCTCCCAGTTTGCTAGGATTATAGGTGTGAGCCACCATACCTGGCCACAAGTTTTGGTATATTGTTATTTTCATTATCATTTAGTATAACATGTTTTCTAACTTTACTTTAGATTTCTTCTTTGAACTGTGGGTTATATAGAAGAATGTTGTGTAATTTCAAACTATTAATATGTAAGGGTGGGGTTTCTAGTTATCTTAGTATTATTGATTTCTATTTTATAGTTGATTATAATTATAAAACACTTGTAAAATTTCAGTCATACGAACTTTTAAAGGATTTTTTTTTTTTTTTTTTGCAGTTTTTGGCCAGGGCTAGGTTTGAACCCACCACCTCCGGTATATGGGGCTGGCGCTCTACTTGTTGATCCATAGTCACCACCCCTTTTAAAGAATATTTTTATGGACCATCCTATCAGGGTCTTTCTTGATTTTTTTTTTTTTGCTGTTGTAGTTGTTATATTTTATATTTATTTATTTATTTTATTTATTTATTTTTTTGAGACTTGGTTATTTTTCTAGTAGCTACTTTAAAGTACTTGCCTGCTAATTCTAACATTAGGATTTTCTTGGAATTACTTTCTATTGACTGCTTTTTTTCTTTGCCTATGATTATATTTTTTCTTTTTGTTCACTGAATTTGTCGAAGTGTTTGGTTTTTGTTCTGGTTTGTCCTGCCTTGATTCTATTCACATTACTTACTTAATTTCCCCTCTGTTGAAGAGCACTGAAGTATCTACTTTTTCTCCACATTTTGCTTTCAGTTTTAGGCTCATTGGAGTCTCTCCTATGCATGCACATTTCAGGGATTAGCCAAGATTAGGGCTTAGTTGATAGGTAGATTTCATGGCTCCATTTCTCTGTTTTCCCCTTCGGAGGATATCCCTCTGACTTTCCCGCTATTTTGGCAGCTCTAAACTCCATCATCTGATTCTTCAAGACAGTAAGTTCTCTGGCTTTCTGAGATCTAGCCATTCCACCCTAATCCCAAGGAATAGAGTCTTTTATGGCATGAATCATATAAATGCACCCACTATTGTTCCCTTCTTTCAGGGGTCAACTTCCTTCAAGTTTCTGGCTGCTTTTTCTGCACCCCTCTGCCTGCAAATAGTTGTTCTTTATACTTTGTACAGAGTTTATAATTTCAGATATAGGAGGGTTAGAGTGATCTGCTGTTACTACTGAAAGTGGAACTCTGCTAGGTATGTTTCAGTGTACAGATATGAAAATCAATTTAAGTGTGATAATGCACATAGACTGGTTGTTTCCCACCCCAAGTAGTCATCATACATTATGAGGAATACAAGTTGGGAGAAGTATGAAACTAATGTTTTAAACCAGCTGGATTACAGCCACTTAGCTGGAAACATAGCTGACTTTTTTTTTTTTTTCAAAGCACATATGTAGAATTTCAAGCTAGAGGAGACTTTGAAAGTTATCTTGTCTTATATCCATTTATTTTACAAATTAGGAAACTGAGGTGATACTTTGGGTTAAGTTTAGAGCCAGGATCAGAACCTGTGATTTCTTTGTTGTGGTCTTTGATACTTCATATTTTGTTTCTTTCTTGACATTTAGGACTATGTTAGAAGTTTTTACAAAAACCTGTTTTCAGTCACATTATCTTCTGATGTGATAACCATGCACTTACCACTGTATTTTCTTCTGTTTTAGCTTATGCTAATTTTTCTGCCTGGTATACCACCCCCGCCCCTTTTGGCAGTGAACATCTCCTGTGTGCTTCAAGGCTAAACTCTGATGTCACCTCAATATTTTTCCAGATCAGTCTTACAAAATACAATGAATGGTTTCTCTTATGTGTAATATTACAGCAATTTCCTGTCTTGACAATTTTACGGCTTTATATTGACTAGTTGTTACATAGGTCTGTTATTTCTCCTTACCATTGTAAACTCCCTGAAGGCAGGAACTGTGTCTAATACAACTATTTTTCTTTTTCTTCTCTTTCTTTCTTTTTGAGACAGAGTCTCATTTTGTTGCCCTTGGTAGAGCGCATAGCATCATAGCTCACAGCAACCTCAAACTCTTGGGCTCAAGTGATTCTCCTCCCAAGTAGCTGAGACTACAGGTGATTGCCACAATGCCTGGCTATTTTTTAGAAATGGGGTCTCATTCTTGCTCAGGCTGGTCTCAAACTTGTGAGTTCAGGCAATCCAGTGCTGGGATTAGAGTCTTTGAGCCGCCATGCCCAGTCTCTGCAACTCTTTTTCTTTACAGTATAGTACCTCGAACATGGTAATCTTTTAATCAGTATTTGATGAATGAATGGGGAAGAAAATAACAGTTCTAGAGATTCACATACCTGTATGTCACATTTACCACGGCAAGGAACTAGAATTGGGACAGCTGAAGCAAGGTACGAAATACAGAATAGACAGTTACGAAAGAAGCCTACATCCAGGATAAGGTTTTGTTAAGGGCAGTGCTGGAATTCTTGAACCATGTTGTATGTCTGCCAAATGTTTGTGTGTGGCAGAATGGAACTAATAGGGTAGGGAATGGTAGAATTGACTGAGTGGTTGTCTCTGGCAGAGGTGGCTGGGCAGTACTCCCTGATGGTTCAGAATGGACTAGTATGTGAGGTATCTGAGTTAGGTAAGTGGGACACTAGAATGGGAAGATGGTAGTGTTTATAGTTTTGGAAGGTTAATGCCTATTTTAGGGATAATTTTTGCTTTACTTTAAGATCTGTGAAGTACTTCTGATTTTATGAAACTTAACTGTCCAAGCCTATAAGAGGAATTTTTTTTTTACTGTGTTTCTGAGGGATCACCCATCTCAGATATTATGGGCAACTAAAATATCCCTATATAGAACACATCTGTTTCCTTATTTAATAGCTTGAGTACTAGTGTTCTTTGTTTTGTCTTCTTAAACATTATCAAAGAACGTCTATTTCCCATTTGATAGACCTTCAGATATTTCAAGATTGCTGTGATGTCTTCTTTCAAATCCTCTTTTAAACAAAATATTCTCAATTCTTTAATATGTTTATTATAAGACATAGTTTCTAGCCTTCTCATACTTAGTACAGTTGTCCTTTGGATAACTGTTAACTATCTTCTCAGCAACTTTTTTTTCTTTTTTTTCATTCTTATTTTTTGAAACAGAATCTTAAAGCTGTCGCCCTGGGTAGAGCGCTATGGCATTATAGCTCACAACAACCTCCTACTCGGGTTCAAGCAATCCTATTGCCTCAGTTTTTCTATTTTTAGTAGAGACAGGGTCTCACTTTTTGCTCAGACTGGTTTTAAACTCGTGAGCTTAAGCAGTCCACCCACCTCGGCCTCCCAGAGTGCTAGGATTACAGGCGTGAGCCACCGTGCCCCCCACCCGGCCCATCTCAGCAACTTTTGGCATCAGTGTTTTCATTATGTTTTTCTTTAGAGAAAACTAGTGTAAAAGAGGAGGTAGACCGTATTCCTTTTCTGTCATCTGACCTGAATCTTGTGTTCTTTACCTCAGGCTTCATCTTTTCTAATTTTAAGATTTGTATTTGTCTGTAGCAATTTCTTTTTACATTCATTATAGGATTTTTAAGTTTTAAGCTGTTTTCTGTATTTGTTCTTCTTTATGATACTTTATCTTTTCCGGTACTTTTTCTTAAATGAATTATAGTACTTTATCTTTTCTAATACTTTTTCTTAAATGAACTAGTATTATAGCAACAAGTATATACAGGCTCCAAGTTACAAACATGTGACTTATTTAGTTCTTGTACTTACTGATAGAGGCTATTACGACTAATAGGTAAATGTACCTGTTTCAACTTGCATACAAATTCAACTTAAGAACATACTTATAGAACTTGTCTCTTTCATAACCCAGGGGCTGCCTGTATGTACATTTTTGTTCCTCATTCGGGATTGGGTAAGGCTAAATGGTAGTCATATTTTAACTCTGTGGTTAACCTTTATGACTAACAATGTTTTTAGTATAAGAACGTGAATTACACAGTTGGGAGCTAAGATATTTTATATAAAATTCGCAGGTTGGGAAGTAAACACTTAAGTATGTTTTTAACATAGAATATCACCCAATAGAAAAACTAAAAATGAAAGTAAAATTAACAAAAATTAGGGAGAAATGGCAGGGAGAGCTTACTTTCTCAACTTTTATAGTTGATGTGGTTGATTATAGGTGATAAATCAAGAAACAGGCATAATGCCAAAAGCATTGAAAGTGACTGTTCTTGAGAAGTGGGATGGAGAACGAGGGTGTGTATTTATGTGGATATGCACATGCTGATATGCACATGCTGTCTGTGAGAAGGTGGGAGAGACGCACGTGCTGTCTGTGAGAAGGGTGGAAGAGATGCTTACTTTTGAATGTAACATGCTTTCATGTACTACAGAGTTATTTTTATGCATATACTAGTTAATAACTATATCCTAGATAGTCCCAATTTATGAAGATAAGCATAATTGTATATATATATATAGATACATGTTTAAGAATCGATTGGATGAAAATATACTAAAATATTAAAGGTGATTATCTTTAGAGAGTATTTTTTGTTCATTGTATTATTTTGTATATTGTAAAATTTCTGAAGTGAATGTACTATTATTAATGTATTTTATACAAAAATTAAGAGAAATACTTAGGACCGCTTGGATTTAACTTGTCACACATATTTGGCATCTATATAACTTTACTTTTTATTTATATCAAAATACTGGAACCTTTTTTAAGTTAATAGTAATAGTATATTCTTTGAATGTTTGGAAATGTAAAAGCAAAGTAGGCATTCTTAAAATTATAGAAACCCAGCCAATAGTAACAAAAAAAGAAAAAAAAAATGCTCCTTTTTCCTTTTCTTTCCCTTTCCCCTTTCCTTTGCTTTGCTTTCTTTTTTTTCTTTTCTTTTGTAAAGGAGAGTACTTCCTGGTCAGTTAGCAGACCAATATAGAATCATCAAAGATTCAAGCTTACTCTTTCTGATTCATCACCTTTAACTTGTTAGCTTTTCATTGTTATACTTGTTGCTTCAAGATTTCAAGATAGCTATACTAACAAGAATTACATCTCTATTCAAAGAAGAGACAGATGGGTGATAACTGGTGTCAGCCACATTGTCCCTTACATAGGAAAGCAGAAGCTTTCCCAGAAGCTCACTATCAGAGATCTTTTAATGTCTTTTTTTTTAAATCTTTATTCTTTTATTAAATCATGGTTGTGTACATAAATGGAATCATGGGGTACAATGTGTTGGTTTTATATACAATTTGAAATATTTTCATTGAACTGGTTGACATAGCATTGAAGTGGGTTTTGTGCCACCACTAGCTGTGAGAAAGCGAATATTCGGCTTTCAGTGTCTGTAGTGGGAGATGGCAAGAATAAAAGGGTTTGGTAATTGATGTGTTAACGAACCAACAGTGTCTGCCAGAAAAATTTTTGGTAAATATAACTATAATGTTTATTCTTCAGTTTTTAATCAGATTTCCAGGAGAAGTAATAACTGTTACAGAGATTAGATTGACAACTAGACACATAACTATTCTCTAAAATTTAGAGTATTCTAAAATGCGGCCATTTTGTCTGATTCTAGGACAGGCTTATGCTTTGTTCTTAAGGGGATAGTTTGGTATTCTGAAGTTTATAGTGACAAGGTAAGTTTGTAAACTGATTTCTAAATTAGCTTTATTCTCCTTACAGAATCCAAATTTCAATCTCTAGCTAGTAATCTGTGAAGAGTATGGGTTTTTAGTGTATGAAGTCAGTTATGTAAGGGTTTTCATATTTGTTTTTAAGTCAGAGTAGGCAGTGAAACTGATGGTCTCAATTTTTGTAGCTTATGATTTCAACTCTACCAACCCAAATAATATTGGATCAGCCAAAAATGCCTAAAGCACATAGTTTGAAGAATTAGGTATTACATTTACTTTGATTTTGTTAAACCCACGTATTTTAATGGATATTACCCCCTTTTTTTAATTCCTTGGTCACTGACTTCTTTAAATGAACTTTAAAATGCAGATTTGTATAGTTGTCATTGTGATGTTTATGGACTTTAGCATTAATGTGGTGCTGAGTAAAACTGACAGCTATCAAATTAGACTTAAAAATTAGATCTTAATAGCTTTGTTTATCATTTATTGATACTTTGATGTAAATTTTTCTTACCAGTTAAGAGATACTGTGCGTTTAGCACCAAACTATTTATAGTAAAAGGGTATTGTTATCTTATACTTTTGAGGTGTGAAAAATTATTTTTGTAAAGTAAGTGAGCCTTGGTATATCTAGTGCTTGGACAAACTAATTCTTTTATTTCCTTATAGAGAAATACATTATGTGCCAAACTGGGGAGGATACTAAGATGAAGAGGCAGATTACTTGACCTCATGGAGTCTATAGTCCAGTGAGAGAAAAAAAAGATGAGTCAATGTCTTTGTAAAATGGGGGTAATCGTATTAGTTACCTATCTCATGATTAACTGAGTTAAGTTACGTAAAATGCTTAGAATTTTGCCAGGTATGTAGTAGGTGTTTCATAAATGCATAAATGTTAGCCTTTGTTACTGTTACTATTTTTATAAAATAGAGATTTGTACAAATTGCTTTGGAAATGCAGACAAGGCAGGGATTGACTTTTAGGAAAGTTAGGGGAATGATAAAATTTTAACTTGCTCTCAATTCTGCTTTATAGTTTCCTTGTTCATCTTTGCCATTCTAATATCCAGTGTATAGGAAGTCCTCAAAAACTATTGAGGGAATAGTTGACTATTTGAATGAATCAAAGAATGAGAATATACTTTACACAAGCGGGATTTTCAAGACTGTTTCTTAAAACATCTTAAAGTAGATGTCAGTAAAATGCAAAAATGTAATATTAAAATTTAGCATTAAATCTTCTATGCCTGACTTAATCCATGGGTAGAATTTAGAATTTTTTTCAAGCAAGTAAATAATAGAAGATTGTTTATGAAATGGAAAAGCTATTACTTTTAGCCAAGATTTTGAAACTAGTTGGATTTTCAAATAGTGCAAAATAATATTTTCTGATTGAGTTTATTAGAGACTTTACTTGTATGTTTCTAGTTAGTCTGGCCAAAGGTTTATCTATTTTATTTATTTTTTCAAGAAATACAAGACACTATCTCTGAATACTACAAGAAACTCTACTCTCAGAAATTTGATAATGTGGAGGAAATGGACCAATACATGGAATCACATTCTGTCCCTAGACTTAATCAAGAAGAAACAGATCCCCTGAACAGACGAATTTCAAGCACTGAGATCAAAGAAATAATAATAAAAAAAATCCCAACAAAAAAATGGCATGGTCTAGATGGCTTGACACCAGAATTCTATCAAACCTTCAAAGAAGAGCTTATGCTCATTGTACAGAAACTATTCCATAAAATTGAGACAGAATCTTACCCAACATGTCTATGAAGCAAACATCACCCTAATGCCAAAGCCAGGAAAAGACCCAACTAAAAAAGGAAAAGTTCAGACCAATTTCACTAATGAATATAGATGCAATAATTATCAATAAAATCCTACCAATAGATTACAGCTTCTCATTAAAAAAGTTGTATATCATGATCAAGTAGGTTTCATCCCAGAGATGGAAGACTGGTTTAACAAACGTAAGTCCATAAATGTAATTCACCATATCAACAGAAGCAAAAACAAGATCATATGATTCTCTCACTAGATGAAGAAAAAGCATTTGATAAAATTCAATACCCTTTTATAACTAGAGCTCTGAAGAGTATAGGCATAGGTGGCACATTTCTTAAACTGATTGAAGACATCTAGGACAAACCCAACGCTAATGTTATACTGAATGAAGTAAAAATGGAAGTTTTTCCACTCAGAACTGGAATAAGACAAGGCTGTCCTCTGTCGCCACTACTGTTCAACATAGTGCTGTAAGTTCTAGCCAATACCATCAGGCAAGAGAAGGAAATATCACTAAAATGGGTGCAGAGGAGGTCAAACTTTTACTCTTTGCCAACAATATGATCTTTATGAGAACCCTAAAGAGTCAAACACAAGACTCCTGGAAGTGATCAAAAAATACATAAAATCAACATCCCCAAATCAGTAGCGTTTGTATACGCCAATAATAGCCATGATGAGAAGATGAAATCAAGGACACAAGTCCCTTTACAGTCGCTTCAAAGAAAATATAATACCTAGGAATATACCTAACAAAAGAGTTTGAAGGACTCCTGCAAAGAAAATTACAAAACCCTAAGAAAAGAAATAGCAGAAGGTATTAACAAACAGAGGAAACATACCATGCTCATGGCTTGGAAGAATCAACATCGTTAAAATGTCTGTACTTTCCAAAACAATCTACAGACTAAGTGCAATCCCCTTTAAAATGCTGACATCATACTTTCAAGAGTTGGAAAAAATAATTCTTCCTTTTGTATGGAAAGAGAAGAAAATCTGTATGGCCAAGGCAATTTTTAGAAAATAAAAAAAAAAGCTAGGGCATCAGCCTACCAGACTATAAGCTGTACTGGAAGGCCACAGTGATCAAAACAGCATGATATTGGAACAAAAACAGAGATAGACATCTGGAACCTAATAGAAAACCATGAAATGAAAGTAACATCTGTCAGCCACCTGATCTTTGATAAACCAAACAAGAACATATGTTGGGGGAAAGAATCCCTATTCTACAAATGGTACTGGGAGAACTAGATAGCCACATGTAAAAGACTGAAACTGGACTTGCATCTTTCTCCACTCACTAGAATTGATTCAAGATGGATAAAAGACCTAAATCTAAGGCATGAAACAATAAAAATCCTCAAAAAAACTGTGGGGAAAATACTTGAAGGTATTGGCCTGGGGAAAGACTTTATGAAAAAGACTCCAGTGTTAATTGCTACAACAACAAAAATAAACAAATGGGACTTAATTGAACTGAATAGCCTCTGTACAGCTAAGGAGACAACAACCAAAGCAAATAGGCAATCATCACAATAGGAAAAGATATTTGCATATTATGAATCAGACAAGAGCTTGATAAGTAGAATCTACAGAGAACTCAATCAACATAAAAAGAGCCAACAATACCTTATATCAATGGGCAAGAAAGATGAATAGAACCTTCTCTAAAGAAGACAGACGAATGACTAACAAACATATGAAAAAATGCTCATTGTCCCTAATTATCAGAGAAATGCAAATCAAAACCACCCTGAGATATTACCTAACCCCAGTAAGATTAGCCCACATCACAAATTCCCAAAGTTGCAGATTGTGGCATGGATGTGCAAAGAGAGGACACTTTTACACTGTTGGTGAGACCGTAAATTCATACAGCCTCTTTGGAAAGAGGCATGGAAAATCTTCAAAAAACTCAAATTAGACCTCTCATTTGACCCTGCAATCCCACTACTAGGCATCTACCAGAGATAAAAAAAAAATCATTTTAATGACTGGCACCTGTGGCTCAGTGGGCAGGCTGCTGGCCTCATATACCAAGGGTGGCAGGTTCAAACCCAGCCCCAGCCAAACTGCAACAAACAAATAGCTGGGCATTGTGGGCACCTGCAGTCCCAGCTACTCAGGAGGCTGAGGCAAGGGAATCACCTAAGCCCACAAGTTGGAGGTTGCTGTGAGCTGTGTGATGCCACAGCACTCTACCATGGGCAATAAAGTGAAACTCTGTCTCTACAAAAAAAAAAATCATTTTATTATAAAAACATTTGCACTAGATTATTTACTGCACCTAAATTTACAATCACCAAGATGTGGAAACAACCTAAATGCCCATCAACTCAGGAATGGATTAACAGGCTGTGGTATATGTATACCATGGAATACTATTCAGCCATTAAAAATATGGAGACTTTACATCTTTTGTATTAACCTAGATGGAGTTAAAGCACATTCTTTTTTCTTTTTGTAGAGACAGAGTCTCACTTTATTGCCCTCGGTAGAGTGCTGTGGCATCACACAGCTCACAGCAACCTCCAGCTCCTGGGCTTAGGCGATTCTCTTGCCTCAGCCTCCCGAGTAGCTGGGACTACAGGCGCCCATCACAACACCCGGCTATTTTTCTGTTTTTGCAGTTCAACCGAGGACAGATTTGAACCAGTCACCTTCCGTATATGGGGCCCGGCGCTCTACTCGATGAGCCACAGGCGTCACCCAAAGCACATTCTTCTTAGTAAAGTATCACAAGAATGGAAAAGCATGTATCCAATGTACTCAATACTAATATGAAGCCAGTAGACAATATGATACATACCCACATAGGACTAAAATTCAATTCAAGTTGGAGGGAGGAGGAGCCGGGGAAAGGGGAGAGCAGAGAGAGGTGATTAGGATGCTCCCACTTAATGGGCACAATGTGTGGGTATATGGCAGACCTTTGGGGTGTGGGACACAACTACAAGATGGATACCTAACAAATTCAAATATGTAAGCTGATTGTACCCTCACATTAACCTGAAATGTTTTAAAAAAGGAAAAAAATCAAATGATAATCTTGTCACTTGCCATATTAAGAATGAAGTAATTGAAAGAAAATAGAAAGCAATTTAGATATAGGTGTGAATATATTACATACATAATCCATACAGTATTTGCTAAATCCTCTCTAAAAAATCCTAGAACGTGGCTCAGCACCTGTAGTGCAGAGCAGCTGGGGCACTGGACACATACACTGGGGCTAGTGGGTTTGAACCCGGCCTGGGCCTGCCAAACAACAATGACAACTACAACCAAAAAATAGCCGAGCATTGTGGCAGGCACCTATAGTCCGAGCTACTTGGGAGGCTGAGGCAAGAGAATTGCTTAAGCCCAAGAGTTGGAGGTTGTTGTGAGCTGTGATGCCATAGCACTCTATCGAGGGCTGTAGTGAGACTCTGTCTCAAAAAAAAAAAAAAAGAAGAAGAAGAAGAAAAGAAAAGAAAGAAAGAAATCCTAGAACATTTCCAGGTCACCTCTAGTAGTCCTAGTCCTAGTCATGTCAGAAATGCTAGACATAGTCTCTTGTACATTGTTCCACTGAGATGTCTAAGAAAATTACATAACATACATACCAAACAGCAGGAGAATAAATCATAGCAACGGTCCAGAAATAATGAAAAATATCAGCTTGAAGGTTCATTCGGCTTAACTTCAAATGCTCGTGCTTTTATTCCTCTTTTCAAGTAAGGATCTGAGTTACCAGCTTTCTGTGGCTCCAGGATCAACCCCCAACCTTTTCCAATCACATTATCTTTTCTTGCTTTCTACCCCCAAAGACTTCTGATCACTTTGGGGTTGGTTCAGTTCCACTTTCTAGGAAGCCACTAACCACACCACAGCTGATAATAGCTGAGTCTCCTGAACCTCCTGAGACAAATGAGTCACCAGAGGATTGGCCAGATCTTGATTCACATGGTTCATGGGAAAGGACTCCAACCTCCCTTTCAGTCAGTTGCCTTCTTGCATCTCCTCTATACTTTTTCTTTACTGTCCTGTCCAATTGCTTTCTGACCCCACTTGAATGACCTCCATGCTCCTGTGTCTTGTAGCATACACATAGTCTATAATATACTGTATATCTCACTCTCATCATTAGAAGACCATTACAGGTGATGATAAAGAGGAGATGATAAACATCTTTGTTGATAAACATCTTTGTTCATAAACAAAGATATCAAAGAATCTTTGCCAACCTAGGTATGTCTTTCACTATCAATTTAATTATAAAAAAGAAAATTCAAAAGAAACCAAAGATAACTGGAATGCCCCTTCTTGAGGCCTCAGAACATTGATTCCATATAACTATCAACTTGGGTTAGACTAACCAGTGACTTTTTTTAAAAAGTCACTAATCCCAAATTTTTATTAGCTCCACCAGCCTCATTCTTGCTACTGTTTCTGGTGCACAGAAGGAAGACACTTGTAATGACATTTGACAATGATGCTGCAAGCCATTCATGTCCCTGCAGATGGGATGATGACAATGAGAAGGCAGTGACCATGCACTTGTGAGTCAACATTTGGTGAGGTTGCGTAAAGAAGGAAGGATCCTATCACGATGTAACAAATGGATGTTGTGACCCATCTGGAATTCTTCTTAACAAAATAGCTTCCTATTCGCACGCTGCTCTGTGCTTCTCTGTGAGAAGGGATAATAAAATACAAATCACATTATACACCTATTTGTTCTAATAAAGCTAAGAGGTACCTTATACATTTTAGAACAATTTGGAGCACTTATTTTGTTGTGCCTTTCCCCCTAAAACATATTGGTTAGTGTGATGCTAGCAATTTTTTTCACTCAAATCCATAATTATAAGGAAGAAAATAACTTAAAACATAAATTGTCACTGCATTAGCCATCAGATTTACATGTGTGCAAGTTGGTAATTACCATAAAAGTCAATCTTATTTTCAAAGGCCTAAATGCAACATAATTAAGTTGCTGTGTTTAACTCTTTGGAATGTGCAGAATTATTATACTGTAAATTTTTTTAAATAAATAAAAAATAAATCCAGTCTGTACTACCCAGTCTTGAATGACAGTCTGGTATGTTAACAAGGCAGGAAAGGAACAGGTGAGTGTTAATTTAAAGATTTCTGTAACTGAAAGAGCATCCTGCCAACCAGATTGGATAGCCACAAGAAATAGTATCTGAGGAAATAATCCACAGCTGCCCGTGTGTGATACAACTTCCCTGGACTATTTTGGGAAGAAAAAACTTCTTCTGTATTTTTCCTTCTCAAAAATTAATTCCTTCCTTTGAAAAATAACTTACATAAGCTAGGATGGGCTACTTTATCAATAAACATTCAAACTCACCACACATTTCAATGTAAACCCGCTTTGTTCACTTTAAATTCCATGGATTTCATCATTTCCTTTCTAAATGTTTTTTGAACTAAGAGAAAAAGAAACATAATAAAATACATTCTCTTATAAATTCTGAAATTCGTTCTCTGATTTTTCAGGGAATGGCCTGGCCAGGATGTGAAGGTGCCGTGTGGACAGGCTGCTCTTCCTCACACCAACTGGCTCTACCCCAGGAAGTTACAGAGAAGAGATGAGACTGCTCTCCTGAAATCCCTTCACCAGCACTTCTTTCCACCACTGAGTGAGTATTCAATATACATAAGAGGACCACATAAATAGATTGATACTTATATTGATATCAAAGAGAACATTCAAAAGATTATACAAAAGTAAAGGCAATCAATTTACAATTGCCAAAATGTGGAAACAACCTAAATGCCCACCAACCCAGGAATGGATTAACAAGCTGTGGTATATGTATACCATGGAATACTATTCAGCCATTAAAAAAGATGGAGACTTTACATCTTTTGTATTAACCTAGATGGAAGTGGAACACATTCTCTTCTTAGTAAAGCATCACAAAAATGGAGAAGCAAGAATCCAATGTACTCAATTCTGATATGAAGGCAGTAGATGAGCTAATACAAGGTGAGGAGTAGGGGAATGAGGGAGTGGGGAGAGGGGAGGAGGAGGATGGGAGGGTCACAGTGTATGGCACACCTTTCGGGGGCAGGACACAATTCTAAGAGCAACTTTATCTAACAAATGCAATCAGTGTAACCTAATTCTTTGTACCCTCAGTGAATCCCAAACAATAAAAAGAAAGAAAAAAAAAGAAATATAGGTACAATTTACCCAGTAATTGGGAAAAAATTAAGTGGAAAATGCAAGTCTATTTTTGAGGTTAATATCACTGTGAATAATTACAGCATAAGAAATACCTTTAAAGCACTCTGGCTTGATCATTTTTCCTGCCACAGTCAGTTATTTAAATAAACATTGTCTCTGGAATAATTTTTAAACTTTGATTCAGAGAGCAATGCATTTGACAGCACTTAACCTTCACAAGCCATCACTGAACAATCAAGACTCAAGATGACCAAGATTCCCCCTGTTCATTTATTTTCTTTGCTGTGATTATACCGGTACTTAGTAGGAAAATGTCACGTTCCATTGTATTAGAACAGTAATAACCTTTTCTTGCATTCTAAGTGAAGGTAACTCATGACAAATAATGTCAACCTTAATTTTCTGGTACTTTACACTGAATCTCAGAGAAACCAAGTGTAAATGATTTGCCCCACTCTCTTCTGGCACAGAAATTTTGAGAGCTAGTGCCAACTTTACAAACTGTTTAGGATCCCCCGACTCTAATTTACAGAAATAGAAACAGAGGCACAAAGAGAACAAATAACTTGTCCTATATCACACACATCAGTAGTGGGAGATGGAGGCCTGGACTCTAAGTCCAAGCTGCTAGGGTAGTACCTTTTACTTCCCACCTCCCGCCCCCCCACCTTTTTTGGCAACTAGAAAAAGCTTTAATGGTTCAAAGAAAAAAAGTGCTATTGACAGAAAAAAAAAAATCCAATACTCTTTCAAAACAAACATAACATACTTGCTCTTCATCAGAATATAATGTTATTTCTTCACACTAATACATCAAAAACCAAAACTCAGATTATATATGTACACACACACACAGTAGACTTACCTACACTTGGAATGCAAAGAAAGAGGTAAGAGGTACTGTACTCTCAACTACAAATTACCGACAAGCTTATAAGGAGATGTATGTTATTATAATTACCTTGATTTAGCCATCCACTTACACACTTATCTCAAAACATCGTGTTACATACAATATACAATTAAAATATTTTTACTATTTTACTAAAAAATGGAAATTTTAGAGCTGAGAAATACGGTAACCAAAATAAAAAGCTTAACGTATAAGCTCAAACAGCAGAATGGAGAGCTCTGACAGAAGAAAGAATAAGCAACCTTGAAGATGAAACCATAGAAATTGCCCAGCCTAAATAGCGGAGAGAAAACAGACTGAAAACAGTCTGGACAGCCTGAAGAACTGTGGGACCACAATCGAAAAACAAACACCAAACTAGCGTTCATGTCGGTGGAGTTCCAGAATGAGAGGATAAAGAGGGCCTACTGCTCACTTTTCTTACAGCCCCAGTCACTGTGTGCTGTGGTCACCTCTTCATCTGCCTAACTCTTCATTAGATTCTGAAAACAGATTATGTTTTTCATCTCTGAATTCCAGTCCCCAAAATGATGCCGTGCACATCAGGAGCAATCTGTCCGTGTTCAGTAAATGGACGGGTTGCTTTCTGCATTTCCCTGTTTTACCTACAACATTTATGAGGCTCAAAGTCAAGATTCAAGTTTTGGAAATTCTGTTCTGCTTTTGCTAGAAAATGTCGGAGTAGCACATTCCATTGAAAACCGAACTGCCACCAAATAAACTTCCAAACAGTGGAGAGAGAATTTTGCTCCCAAAGAAATCTTCTACAATCCGATTCAATATTGAGACTGTTATTTTCAAATTTGTACTTCAATTGCAGAGCACCGAGGGTCTGCCAAACTTTTTAATAAGCAGTGAGGTCATTAAAACAGGGCACAAGGTTATGAAAGCATTGATGAAGAAATGGGCTTTTGATTCAATTTCTCAGTTACAGTGGGGTAATAAAAGTTGATCCAAATTCGGCATTTTTAGAAGCATATTGGAAAAAAATCTATGAAGTAATTTCATGTTTTATGGATTCAGGAAACTATAGTTCAAAGGTATATCATTTATTCTCTTTACTTTGATTAACTTTGCTTTATTAGTCAACTAGAACAAAGAATACTAAAAATTCCAAAAGAGAACGAGGCTCAGTGTGAGATGTTTTGGGGAGACATATCAAGCAAGTTCTAACAATTGTTTTTATTATATTTTGGATGGTGTCCATGTTCAGACTTCCATGTCACCAAGAGAATTGATGACCCATCTCCTAGGAGAGCCCAGAAGCCTTAGGAAATTTATTATGATCTCACCCCAGTTTTATCAGTTTTATCAGTGATGTAGAACTGAGAGGCACCATCCACGTGACTCAAGTTTCTCAAACTAACAAGTAAAAGATACCACCTACTGTACGTATTCAGAGGAGACATTTCTTTCCATCGACCAAAATACTAGTCCTCCACTCATAATGCCCAGACTATTCTAACTGCCCCATTTCATGCTGATGGAGGTTGGTCTCTCCATGGTATACCAATAGATCCTGCACCTTCTGACTTGCGTTGGGGAGCACCAGTGGGAGATCAAAAGGACGGAGGAGGACGAGGTTAGAGTATAAATTCCCACGCTGACTCTCCCTGAGTTTGCCTTTGTCTGGTTAGGACTCTCGACAGACGGTCACTGCATCTTTCAAGGCCGCCCAATCCACACAGTTCCACCTTCCTTCCAGATTCTGATAATCTCTTCCTCCCCTCTACCGTTCAAGCCCAGTGTTGGTGAACATTTCACTCCCTGGCACCCTAGTCACACTTTTATAATGAGTCACTTCAACAATACACCTGCTTGAATAATCCTGATCTGAGTGCGTCATCTCTGTTCCATCGGCCCCCTGTTTGACAGACACCACAAAAGGACAAGGCATCTCAAACAACACACAGCCATTGTAAGGCCTCAGAAATTATCACAGCCCCACGACAGAGCACTTCTCTGCTCTCTTGGGCGTGTGCCCATCCCATTCTCTGTCCCTGTGTCCCTGGTTCTTTTTAGAATATTGTTGAAGAGACATTGCCAACATCTGGTTTGGGGAAACTCCCTCCCCTAACTGGATTTGTTCACAGCATCTTCCTCCAGAAAGGGTACAATATAGATTATTACTTTTCAGATATTGAATTACAGTCATTTTCCCCCAGACTTGCCTCTATGACATTTCATGCTTTATCATATCAAATGTGAACTACTTCTAAACTCTTCCATCAAATATTTAAATTTCTCGGTAAACTACCATGGGCAATTCTCATACTGTGAAATACATATTAGGTCTTTGACCCCGTTTACTGCATACAATTCCTAAAATCTTCTGTATGTCTTCTGTATGCTCCTAATTGGCTGATGGCTAGCAGCCCCTAAGTCATTTTGGGATGGGGACTGGCCACCAGAATGACCAAGGCAGGATTAGAGGGTTGGGAATTTCACCCCCCACCTCCAACCTCCAAGGAAGGGAGAGGGCTGAAGATTAAGTTTATGGCCAATGATCAATGGCCTATGTAATGAAGTGTCTGTAAAAGCCCAAAAGGACTAGGTTGAGGAAGCTTCTGGACACTGAACACAAGGTGATTCCTGGAGGGGCAATGCCCAGGGAGGGCTGGAAGCTCCACACCCCTTACCCCAGGCCCCTAGACCTCCCTCTGTGCATCTCCTCATCTGTATCCTTTGTCAAGTCCTTCATAATAAACCAGCGAACCTAAGTGTTTCCTGGAGTTCTATGAGCCACTCCAGCAAATTAGCAAAACCCAAGGAGGGGATCGTGGAATCCCCAGTTTATAGCTGGCCCATCAGAGCACAGGAAAACAGCCTGGGGTGTATGGTTGGCTGTGGGAGTTGGAGAGAGCTGGTCTTGGAGACTGACCCTCAACTCCTGGGATCTGATGGTACCTCCAGGTGGATAGTTTTGGAATCTTGCTGGAATCTACTGCTGAACTGATCACTTGCTTGCTGGAGGGTGATCCCCACATATTTTGGGGATCACAGAAATCACATCTGTGATAATTGCTGTGGAGTAAGAGAATAGAAAAAGCACTTGGAGTTCGAGTGCTATTGTTTTTCTCCACAGCAATCGTTTTAACATTTGGGGGGAATTTTACTAGTTTAACATTAAATATACTAAATTTATTTTCCTTGCCTTAAAATTTAAAGAAGAATGCTGTTACCCCATATACCACAAACAAGAATTTAAGACCCCAAAACTCCTATTCTAATTAAAATCCAATAAAATAAATCTTTTCCTAATGACATAAACTTCAAAAAGAATATCAACAATTAAGATAGCAAGATTAAAAATATTTTTCCTTTACAAATATGAGTTTTTCACAAAACCAAAAGGTCTAAGGACTCCAGCCTAATTGGAAGAATTCCACTTATGCCTACAATTTCTGTAGACATTGCTCAGTGAATTATAATGTCTGTTCACAAAAGCTTAGACTCACGGCATAGAGTTTTTTCAGGCATGTACAAAGAAAAGTGGGGATACAATTTAGAATTAATACAGCTCAATTTTTCCTATAAAGATAATTCCTTAAGACGGGAACACACACATTTCTAATTATAAGTCATGTAATTTAGTTCAAGAGCCAAATGAAATATTGAATTCTAACTATAAATCAAGAACCCAGGCCTTCAAAAAATTAGGCCTGTTTAACATTTGCTGTTCTTTATATAAGTGAGGAGGACTACTTTTCTTCACCCATGGGACTCTTCTGGGTCATAAGTGTTTGAAACCTTTTCTAGCACAGCTTTGGAAGAATCAACCCCTGAAAGTCTCCCTGTAAACCAAGATCTCTGGAGCCTCATTTTCCTTCAACCTTGACTCCCTTCCAGAAATGCTGAGCCTCTTCCTGGTTGCCTGTGACAGCTTCTTCTTTAACATGTAGAAATGTAACATCCAAACATTAACCAGCAATCTATCAGTTAAGTGATCTAAATATGCAGAACTTGTCTTAGTTCTCATTGCTGCACCGATACATAATAGTTTAGTGTTCAAGAAAACCCAGAAACCCTCTGTCCTCAAGTTATCCTATAATAGCAGAAATCTTTACCACTTCAACAAAATAGAATGCTTATTTCTTTTTTTTTTTCTTTTTCCTCTTCATTTTTTAACCATAGCAAGATAGTAGTGACATTTAGGGAAAAGATGATTACTGGAGAAGGCAGTAATGTTTCCATACAATTTATAACATAAAGATTTATTTTTGCTCAAGGCAAAGTTAAGACAAAAGAGATGATGTTACCAACACTACTCAGGCTCATAAAATACTAAGCTATTGCTATGACCTTAATATGGAACTTAGGATTCAAGACATCAATATTGCTTTATAATAGTCTCATATTTGATTAAAATTCAGTTCGTTTGCCACAGGTCTATTTCTTGTATTCATCTAAACTACCTTGAACTTTGGTTGTACAAAATAATTTTTTTATTTCTTTACTATGTACTTTAAAAATGTACAAGGTCCAAAGGTAAAAGACAAACTATTTAAAATATAAAAAACCATCCACCACATTTTCCAGTTTGTTCAGTACCTTTGCAATGAGTTAAGAGATTGCTGTTTGTAAAGATATCAGTCACTATGATAACAAAAAGATATCTTGAAACATTTACTTGGTAACTATTTTAAATATCTGTACATATTCATCTATTATGAATTCCCAGCTCTGCCTTATATTGTGCAACCTGAGAATGGTATATTAGCCACTCAGATTCTCACTTTTTCTCATCTGCAAAATGGAGCTAATGACCCTTCACACAGTCTTTGTGATAACAAAATGAAATAATGTACGTAAAATGCTTAACATGCAGCTTAGACTACCTTTACTTCCCTCTTGCCATTCTAGACAAATATCTCTAGACACTGAAGCAATAAAGACTTATAACACTGTAAGGGGGTGTTATGGTTTGAATGTATCCCCTCCAAAATGCTTGTTACAATTTAATACCAAATGTGGCAGTATTGAGACATGGGGTCTTGAAGGGATAATTGAGTCATGAAGGCTCTGATCTCAGGAATGGATTAATCCATTCATAAGTTTATAGATTAATAGGTTATCATGGGATTGGGAGATTGGGACTGGCTTTACAAGCAGAAGAAGAGAGACCTGAGCTGGCACACTCAGCCCCTCACCATGCGATGCCCTGCACCACCTTGGGACCCCACAGGGACCCCCACCAGCAAAAAGGCCCTCAGCAGATACAGGCCTCAACCTTCTCAGTCTCCATAACTGTAGGAAACAAATTCCTTTTCTTTCTAAATTACCCAGTTCCAGGTATTCTGCTAGCAACAGAAAATAAACTAATAGAGGAGAAAAAACAATATCATATTTACTCTGTGCCAATTTAAACTTTATAAAAGAAATTATAAATTTTTTATCCTTCAAAGACTTTTGCATGTTTTTATGCATTTACTGACATGCAATTGTCTTCCATATTACATCAGTTAGGGCCAAAATTATACACTTATAACATAGCAGTGACTATAAACAAGAATGTCTAATAGCCACATTTAAAAATAATTTATTTTAAAGTCCTTCCCAGGACTACATAGATATTTTCCTCATAACTTGTTTAGTAACTTAGTTTTATTATAACTTTACATTGAAAGATGATCTTAGAGATTATCTAGTTAAATTGTCTCATTTTATAGATAGTTGAGTCCAAGAGCTAGGAAATGACTTGAGAAGGACACTTGACATTTTTCATATTAATAACATTTAGTTAATATGTCAATTTAAAATAAATTATTTTTAAATGTGGCTATTAGACATTCTTGTTTATAGTCACTGCTATGTTATAAGTGTATAATTTTGGCCCTACCTGATATTAATGAGTCACTCTTGTAAATAAAATACTAATCAGTTTATATATACAACATACATATATTTTATACCAAACTTAGTAATGGTATTAGAAAAAGTAACAAGTTTTGGAAGCAAAATAAATACATCCTTTGGTGATTTCAACGTGCGATTTAATGCATAGTTGTTGACCTTGCAGGGAGAGCTCAATGTTGCATTATTCAAATACCTCTCAAATAGTGTTTGATGACATATTCCAATGTTTGAGTATTAAGTACAGGCTAAAGTTCTTTGTAAATATGGTAACAGAAGAAATATAAAGAGAAGATAGAAATGTTGTGAATGACTCCAACATGAAATCAGAAACTGACCTGATTTTCTATTGAAATCAAACTGATTTCAAGAGAAAAACCAAAACTGGGGCAAGAAGGCCAAAAAGTTTCATCACTAAAAAAATAAAAAAGAAATGGAATGAGCTTACGTGAAGCCACATGTACTCTAAGGACAGACTTGAAAAAGCTGGTGGATGAACTTTTAGCCATGTCCATGCAGTCTGAAAGGAAATCTTTCGCAAAACAAACAGCAAGATTATCAGACAGAACAATGAGTTCTCTGTGTGTTTTTAAATATCACTTTAAATGATCATTTTTAATATTAAATATTTTTGGTAGTATCTTTTATATTTTAATGATTTTGTTTTTACATTTATTCTTTTCTTTTAGTGATTTCCATTAGCAAACGTCTATAGCAGGTGATGATTTCTATATGCTACTCAGGTATCTATAGTATAACTTTGCCAACCATTACTATGGTGCATGGTAATAACAAACCAAGTCTTTATTATTACATCTTTTTTAACAGAAAATCTCTGAAACTTTTAGCATAACCCTATCAGTTTTTTATTATGATTACTCATTACATTTAAAAATACATAAGTATGATTTCTAAAAATACAGAATCACATGTGATTTAAAGAACTCCTGAGATGACTTCTCATCCTGAATCCCGAACGTTATTATCCATGGGAAATTTGAGAACATTATCCATTGTTCTCGTTTGCAAGCTCAACTCAGGAATGGCTACATCCGGGTTCCAGTTTGCATGAATGGGAAACGGAGGGTGAACTTGGCAAGTAGTTTCTTTCTACTCAAGTGGAGCAGAAGTTGCACATGTCTTTCAACCCCCTTTAAATGAGAATTTAGTTTTATAGCCACTCCCTGCCTCTCTAGCTTACCTGCTGTGAGCCCAGGAAGAGAAAGGCAGATCATGAAGACATAGCAATCTGCCACAATTATCCAAACGTTTTAGACTTAAACCCTTTGTCATGTTTTCACAAGTAAATTAAGGTACTAGTAAGTGTTTTTCCAATCAAAATTATGTTTTTACACATATGGTACATTAGACATCGTTTTGTTTTGGATTATAGTCAAATTTAAGAGACAAGGTGCTTAAAGAGTAACGTGACACATATTTTTAAGTACACAGAAGATTTAAGTATCATACAATTTAGAGTCAACACCATAACTGTAACAGCCATAATGAGAAATAATGTAAATATAGATGTGAAGACAAAAATAAGAAAATGGGAGGACATGGTGCCATATTAACACGTAAAGGACATCCCTTCAGAATAATGAAGAGAATAGAGGGATCCTTGTATCTTTTTACTTGTCACAGAAATTTCAAGCTGTTTTTATCTAAAATGTTCATGTTTACAACATGTAACACATTCAGCCTATGGGTCATTGCCCACCCTAGCTTAGGTTGCCACTTGGACATTAGAGCCCTGACCTTAGTAATCAAGGGGGAACCATGACAAGTGTGCACCTCTCCCTTTTCCTACAAGACTCTCTGACCAAGGCAATAGGCTACTGATATTCTTGCTGAGGACTGAACCAGAGTAAATCACAAGAATTATATTCGCTTATGCCAATGGTTCTCAACCTTCCTAATACCGCAACCCTTTAATATAGTTCCTAATGTTGTGGTGACCCCCAACCATACAATTATTTTTTCATTGCTACTTCGTAACTGTAATTTTGCTACTATTATGAATCTTAATGTATATAACTGATATGCAGGATGTATTTTCATTGTTACAAAGGGGTCATGACCCACAGGTTGAGAACCACTGACTTATGTCCTAGCTAACCTAAGCACTAAGAACACCAAAAAAATTAAAACCTCACCATGCTTTTCACAGTGTCCGATATCAGCTCTCTGTTCATCCCTATTGAAGACCTGGTGAAAACCGTCCTTTAAGCATGGCTGCAAGCAAAACCTATTCAAGTTTGGCATTAATTAATTTCTCTTGTCTTTGTCTTTGCTATGCTTGTGCCTTGCTGGTCTTAGATGAAATGAATTTCTTCTCTAGGTGTGTTACGAGTTACCTTGAATGCACAGATCTCTCTTATGTGTTGCTAAGGAGAATATAAGGTGCTGCTGTGTCACCTTTTCACCTACACCTGGCCAGAGAGTCCACGAGGCCATGCCCTCTGACTCTGTTCTAAGTTTTCTGTATTCTCAGCTACTGAAAGAAAGTTTTCCTAATTAGGGTTAAAGCAAAATGAAAAATATGCCCACTAGGGAATAGAAATATCAAGTCTCAATTAAGTTTGTGAACTTACCACCATGCGCTTACAATGGCACCGCTGCAGAACAACTCGGGAAGGTTTCATAACCCTGGTATGTCACTGTCTCACAGCTGTGTGGCAGTGTGTCACTGAGGGGCACTCATTATTACAGTTGCATGCTTTTGCTAAAACTGTGAGAATGTTGGAGCTTAAACAAACATTCATAAGTTTCTTGTTAAACTTGGAAAAAGTGGAAGTGAAATCAGGGACATGTTAGTCCAACTGTATGGGGGTAATGCCATGAAGAAAATGGCAGTGTACAAATGGATTGAATGTTTTTCTGAGAGGAAAGAAAGTGTCATTGATGAAAAAAGAGCAGGACACCCAGTAATGAGCAGAACTGACAAAACATTGCAAAAATTTATCTAGTTTCATGTCAAAATCATTGGCTGACGACAAGAGGCATAGTAGATCAAGTAAACTTGATAGATTAACAGGAAAATCTTACCTGAAAATCTTGACATGAGAAAGGTATGGCTCTGACATCATGACAATGCACCAGCTCTCCTGGCACTGTCTGTGACAGAGTTTTTAGCCAGTAAACAAATAACTGAGGCCTGATCTGGTCCCAGTGATTTTTTCTTTACCTGACGATAAAAGAAATATTGAAGGGAAGACGTTTGATGACATTCAGGACATCAAACATAATACAATGACAGCTGGAATGGCCATTCCAGAAAACAGTGTTCCAAAATTGCTTTGAAGGTGGACTAGGTCCTGGCATTTGTGCATAGCTTTCCAGGGGGGCATTTGAAGATGACCATGGTGATATTCAGCAATGAGGTATGTAGCACTTTTTGTAAGATGGGTTCATGAACTTAATTGTCAGACCTCATATTGGTAGTGATACTTCCTAAGGGTATTAATAAATATCGTCCTTAGTTATATTTCTTGTGTTCCTACACTAACTCTATTTTCAAAGCAGTTTTAGCAATAGCATTTTACCAACAGCCCTACTCACCATAAAAAGACATTAGCTAGGTCTACACAAAACATTGAATGCACATTCAACATTTTTATTTTTTTATTACTTTTTTATTTCCTTTTCCATTTGCATCTCTGTATGCATGTGGCATGCCACCGTGAAAGCAGCCTAAGGTCACAGCAGTGAATGCTGCGTGTCCACTGCACTGTCTATGTCTACAGAGCCACCGATTCCCTCTCCACAGGCCTGCTTCCCTGGACTTCGGCTCTTATCAGTAACCAAATCACTGTGATACCGGAATTTCAGGTTCTTAGTCTCAAGCGATTTGAAGAAGGAATCGGTGGACCACAAGAGTAGTGGTAAGTCAGGATTTATTTACAGGAAAGAAGAATAGTGGTAGGTCAGGATTTTATTTACAGGAAAGAAG
>CAUYRH010150699.1:0-40329 GCA_963574655.1 Perodicticus potto | reverse complement strand
GCTGCAACCAAAAAATGTCCAAGCATTGTGGTGGGCGCCTGTAGTCCCAGCTACTTGGGAGGTGGAGGCAAGAGACTCGCTTGAGCCCAGGAATTGGAGGTTGCTGTGAGCTGTGATGCCACAGCACTCTATCCAGGGTGACAGCTTGAGGCTCTGTGTCAAAAAAAAAAAGAAGATGTTATCTATACAAATGTCAAAAACTATCTGTTGAAGGTAAAAGGCAATTAAGAAAAAGAAGAAGACTATGATTGCATTAAGGAGGTGGGTTTATGAGTGCTTTATCAGATGGTTTTAAAAAGTTTAACACATTAACTGCCATGGGAGTTGTATTTAACTTATGCTAGTTTTGAGTCTGGGGCCTCGTGGAGCATATATATGTGTCTTGCACATTGACTGCCACACTAGAAAAAGAAATTTTTCCTGGAGGTCCCAATGTTTTATTAGGTCAAGAGACTGTGAGTTATATATTCTTCACATGGTCCTGGGCTCAAAACTAGTGTGAGTTAAATACAACTCACATGACAGTTAATTTGCTTGACCTGATAAAACACCATGGCCCAAAGGAAAAAAATTATGTTTCTAGTCTGGCAGTCAAAGTGTTAATATCATTACATAGTGATCATAATCTTAACATCATCATAGTAATCCTGCGATAGAGAGGTAGACCAATAACACAGTTTATGGGGATGGGAGATGGGTCCTTGAGATTTGTTCTCACATAGTAAAAGGATACCCAGTAAAAGTGGGATAGGATGAATTCCCTTCTAGTCTTCTTCTATAGCTGGGTCAGGGCAGCTGTGAGCTGCCGAGGGAAGCCTTGATCCTACAGGTGGTCCAGATACATTTCCACTTTTGGGGGGAATTAACTAGGGATTATATATTTCCCTTACTGGGCAACAATTAACAAATACCTCATAAGCAAAGTAAAAATTGAGCCTGTGGTGGCACCTCTTTTTGACTGGGCTGTTCATGTAACTGATGACTTCTTCCTCTGTTAGGACTGGTAGCACAGCAGAATTGGTTCTCTATTGTGTCAGAAGAATTGAAAAGTACACTTATATTTGCTCTTTGGTCTTCAAAAGATTTTGTTTGTTTGTTTTTTCAACATATCTTTCCTGGGGTTGGGCCATAGTTTGATGGATGTTTGTTGAATGACTAATTATTGACTGATAGGTTAATAGCCTCCATTGAAGTAGGCTGAGCAAACAAGCCATTGAGTGGAACATGGTGTCTAGGTTACACAGCTTACTCACCTGCTAATCACTGGGGCACACTGCCGGTTATTATTACCTGGAACCCTGAAAGGAAGACATAGAAATAACAGGAGAGAAAGGAGTCAACTTAAACCAAAGTATGGGCCAAAAGAAGGAACAAGATGCTCTCTTGAGCAAGTGCAATCTAGAATACAGGGGATATCTTAATAGGTGTCTTGATCAGAATTATTATAAACTTAGCAATCAATAATAATAATAAATTTGTTGGAAATCTATGAGAAATGTCATTGAACCAAAGGGCAGGGATGATAATCAGTTCTCATGAGAAGTTCAAGGTGTAACTACTGGAAGGTTATTAAAGACATAATAGCTGTTGGCTTGTGTTCTTTGGTCCTCATATGTTAGCATTTCTCAGTGGGTTTTTTTTCATTCTTTTCTTGGAAGTCTACATTTTCTAGGCCCCACAACATTCACTTCAACCTGAGCATGATTTCTCAGGTTATGAGCTGAACAAGAAGGCTCTAACTCCAAATTCCCAGAAGAAAGAATCTGATTGGCCAATGGCCAGCCAATGGTATGACTCCCTTCAGTCACGTGTCCATCTCTGTTCCAACAGCTGTTGCCTGGGAGAGGTACATTTAAGTAGATGAACATGGTCCCAGGACTGTTCTTGTGGGTGGGAGGATGTGAGGGCATTTCTCAGACAAGGGACCACTGACCTGGCAGGCACGTTGACTAATGGGTCTGCTGTGGTAAAAAACAAGAATGACTTAGTTGTTGCATGAAATATTCAACACATGTAGAAAATGCCCATTATGTATTTTTAAAAATGAATAGCTTCTAGAACTTGGAGTTTAGGTTGTTGGAGGGCCTACATTATAGCTGATTTCTGATGAGTGTCCTCCTCATTTTCCAAGTCTTTGGAGAGAGCAACTAGCAGAAAATGTTAATGGCCAATTTTAGAAAATGACCATTTTGGTGCTTCCAGGCCACTAAGGCTGGCTAGAGCTAATTTTTAGAATGCCCCCTTGATGATCCTGGCAACTTTAATGTTGACCTAGAGACACACCATGGGCCCAGATCCAACAGCACAGCTAAGCCTACATTTGCTTTCCTTGTGGGCAGGAAAAAGCCGCCCCAGTGACAGTGTGGATTTCTTGCCTCTAAGTACTCAAGGGTTTGCCTAGTCTCCTGCAGAGCTGTGGGTGTGGTTGAGCAGGTTGTACACAATCTTGTGGGTGGCTATCCTCACCGCTCTCACTAGAATCACTCAAGAGCCTTGGTTCCATGCTGGTTTCTGAGCTCTGACATGCAGAAGATATGCCTTCCTCTTATATCGCCCACACTGGGGGCCTGTGCAGGCCTAGCTACTGGCTTCCCTCCCCTGTCCCTACCCAAGGGGGTATTCAGGAAGACCTTGCTGTACATCCTCACACACAGAAGAGAATGGATGTCACTGTGTTCCCTCTCCTGAGCTGCATTTTAGGGCCTGTCTTTCACGGTGGCATAGTCAATGTTGGCCCCTGTTAAAGGGGCTTCAACCCAGCCTGCAGAGAGAGTGCTGTTCTGAGAGGCAGGCTGTGCTTAGTTCTGGACTCACACTCGGCTATGGTTGGTCTCTTATAGCAAAGACAACCTCCAAGACAGAGGCTGTTTTTTCAGGTCTGCTTAATTAAACCATGGTGGCTGCGTTAACCTGTCCCCAGGGCCCTTCCACTCTAAGCTTCTGGTCGTAGTCAGTGCCATGTGTGGCCTCTAGTAGGTAGGCCCTCATGCCCTGGGTGCTGAGCTGACCCACAGATTCTCAGTCTCTCTGCTTTGGTCACCTAGAGCCAAAGAGCTGTAGTCCTGTAGGCTTTTCCCTGCAGTGCCTGGCTGCAGGGTTTGGCTAATAGCCAGGGGCTGCCTCAATATCATTTTTTCACCAGCCCCACCCTAAAGGACAGCCTCCCCAAGTAACCTTTTTCAGTTGCTCCAAATTCCCTGGAGTGTTGATTTAGCCCGAGAACGCGCTCCCTGCCTAACCTCGGCGTGTTTGCTGAGTGGAGGAGCGGCATTAGGCCCGCTTGACTCCATGAGCACACAGGTTTCTCTGTCTTTACAGGAGTGTCCCACGGAGGGGGTGCAGCCTGGGGTGGGGGGGCAAGGAGGGAGGCGCAGCTTCCTGTTCTGCTGCCGGTTATCACAGGCTGTTCTAATGCTGCTCAAACAATATTGAGAATAACCCCGGCTCAATAGCACCAGTGTTAGGCTGCAGAGTCAATATTGGCTGAGCAAACATGGCAAATAAGGAGTTGCTATTTGCGTAGCTATGAGTACTTGTGTGCTCTGGCTGCCTCAACAGGGCCTTTGGAAATGAACGAGAAGGGAGAAGGAGGTGGTGCCTGAAGGTGAAGGGGTCTCTGAGAGGGACTAGGCCAGGGTTTGTCACTGTGGGACCAGATAATTCTTTGTTGTGGGGCTGTCCTATGCATTGAAGGCAGTCCTGTCCGCTACCTACCAGGTGCCAGGAGCACCCACCCCCTCCCTTATGTCTTGAAACAACCTAATATCTCTAGACACACTTAAATGTCCCTTTGGGGAGGAAGGTGGGCAAAATCTCCACCTGCTGAGGCCCACTAGGCTAGGGGCTGGGCCAGGCTGAGGAGCAGATGGGCCAAAAGGGAAAGAAGGTCCTGGAGGGTCCCCATGTGCCTCTTTGACTGTCCTGCTCTCCACCTGGGACTGTCTCCAGTCCCTCGTGAGTGCCAAGAAAAGCCAGCCTCCTTAAGAAACAGATGCAATGTAAAAGTGCCTCTTCAATAGAAGAGTCTTTTTAGCGCTGGCTGGATGTCTGTGGCCACCTCCTCACCCTTGCGCTGTCTTGGAACCCACTCCTGTTCTCAGCCCCAGAGAGACATTACAAGACGCTCAGATAGTTTACATGCATCTCTCTCTTGTAGAATTCCTGGCATGTTTTGCTCTGGTTGGTGACCTTCTCAGTCAGACATAGCTATTTATAACAATCTGTCCCTGGCTCCTGTTCCTCTTCTTCACCACCAGGGATTGGCCTGTGTGCTCTTGGATGCTGCAAGTAGCTAGGCTGGGCCCTGTGGGACGGCGTGTGGCAGGGAGGGCAGCAGGGCCTCCCTGGGAACAGGCTGCACTGGCTGGTTCTCCTCTAAGCACGGCAGGGTCACATCCAGGTTCCTCCTTGGTCTTCTGCTGGGAGAGCGGTGGAGAAAGTATTTACAGCCTGGTGAGGGCACAGCTGCCTTGGGGGCTTTCTGTGCCATAACCACCAGTCTTCTCTGCTAAGACTTATGCTTGAGCAGGGAGTCTCCTCGAGAGACACATCCTGACACTTTGAGCCTTCTGTAGACTGAGCTCCCTCCATCCCAGTCTGGGATAGGTTGGGAATGAAAAGAAAGACACCAACAATGAGTGGGCATGAGACCCTGTTCCCTTCCCAAATGGGAGTCCTTTTGTTGTTCTGGGAGAGGAAGGGGAGACTGAAGTGGGGCAGCAGTGATATCATGACCACCACACCACTGGCTTTAGCTCCAGGAAGTGGCATCTTGGGAGAAGGGACAACTCCTGTGTGCTCAGATGTTGGAAAAGGAAGGAAATGGGAACTCAGAAGAGGAATGGACGGCTTTTGTGTGGTTAGGTAGCTGCAGAGTGGTTTTGCTTTTGTTTTTTCCTTTCCCACAGTTACACACTTCATGCATCACCCCACTTAGCCTGTCCCTTACCCCTTCCCACCTCCCTCACACCTCTGTCCCTTGGATGGAGTGACAGGGTACTTGGGAAACCTACTGCATATCTGCACACAGCTTCCCGACGGCATGTGCCCATGGATGGGCAAAGGATGTCCTTCAAAACTTTCCAGACTGGCTGCCTTATTTCTTTAGAGACTTGCCTGGGGGCTGCTTTGGATGATTAGACTTGAGGTCCAAAGATGGAAACACTCCTTACGCAACCACCCCATTTGTGAAGCCATGTGGGGAAATGGGGATCCCTCCCCTCCAGAAGCTGCTTCTGTACTTGGAGGATCTGGGGAGAGAGTCTCAGGGCACGGCCCATCCCAGCCAGAGCCACCTGATATTGCCTTATCCTGGCCCCTGGCTCCCTGTCTGCTTAGAGGGTGGATGAGGCAGGCTGCAGCCCAGTGGTGGCGATGGGGATCAGGAGGACAGCTCTGGGCTCTGCACTTGGCCTTCAGCCAGATGGTTTCCCTCTCACCTAACTGGCACCCTGGGATTCTGTGTCAGATCTTGTTTGAGCAGATGCTTCGGCTGTTTAAGAAAGAAAAGCTGCCGCTGTGACAGAAATGATCTTGCTTTCAACCAGGGGTATCTGCATTCCTGCCTGTGTCCTATGACTTGCTGGCCACATTCACTAAAGGAGATTTAGCCTTTTGAGCTTTGGCTGTCCCACTTGCAGCTGTGGCATGGTGACTCTTAACCCATAGGGCTGTTACGAGGATAAAATGAGGTAACATGTGCAGGTGGTAACAGCACCTCACAGGATGCCAGAGACACTTGGGAAATGTTTTTTTTTTTTTTTGTAGAGACAGAGTCTTACTTTATCTCCCTCAGTAGAGTTCCATGGTGTCACACAACTCCTAGCAACCTCCGATTCCTGGGCTTAGGCGATTCTCTTGCCTCAGCCTCCCGAGTAGCTGGGACTACAGGCGCCCGCCACAGCGCCCGGCTATTTTTCTGTTTTGCAGTTCAGCGGAGGCAGGGTTTGAACTCGCCACCTTCGATATACGGGGCCGGCGCCCTACTCGATGAGCCACAGGCTCCGCCCCAGACACTCGGGAAGGGCATCCATGCGCTTCACCTCCCCCTGCAATCTTGCCCAGATTCATGGGGAGCATAGGTTAGGGCCGCACAAGGTGGTTTCTTAGGGCCTCACTTCTCAAAACCCCAGTGATCTCTTCCTGAGAAAGGGGGAGTGATAGAAACGACATCTGTAGCGGAGTCAGAAGACTCAGCTCAGAATGCTGCCTCAGCAACTTCATAGCTGTGAGGCATCAGGCCAGTGACTCAACCTCTCTGAACTTTCATTTCCTCATCTATATAATGGGCCTGATACTTTCCTCTGAGGGAACAGAAAGTAAAGACAAGTTGGTGCTTTAGAAATGTAGGTCTAGTTATGAAGTGCCTTTGGAATTTAAGTACAGATTGCTTGTTCCCATCACTCAAAGCTTCAGTACAGTTGTCTGGGGATGTAACTCAAGAATCTGTACTTTAAATACGTCAGCTGGTGATTGTGGACGTAGGCAGCCTACTGAGAAATAATACAGATGTGTGGACCTGTGTCCCGGGGCCTCACCGGACAGTGTATACAGGGGAGGCCACTGCATAGCACAACACACCCAAGCAAGACCACCAGGAAAGTCCTCTCCAGTGCTTCTGAGATCCTCCCCCTCACCCCCCACCAAGTGCCGCGTCATGCTGCAGTCACCATATAGGGCCTATCCTGCTCTTTCTCTCTTGCCTCCCTCTTGCCCTGCCTTATCCTGTCTGTGTCTGTGCACCTAAGGCTGCTGAAGTGGCCTTCCCTCTGTAGCTGTGGGCCAAACCCAACCTCAGCACACTCTTGTCTGTGATGAAGGCACTTCCTCTGAAGTCTTCTGAAAGTTGCCATGACACGGGCATTGGATGGGGACTGGGTCCAACGCAGAATACGGGGCACCAGCTCTCTGCAGTGTGGTGTCACATTTTCCACTGGAACCAAAACTGTACAGTGTTGCAAAGTGTCTCATGCTCAGAGCTCCTCAGCACACTTACCTATGTTTGTGCTAAAAACACAGTCTGGGAGCTAAGCAGTGGACAGACTCCATCCCTTCCCTACAAGATGCTGAGTTCTTGATGTGGCGCACATGTTTCTCCCGTGCTCGTGTCCTGTGGCATCTTGCAAAGGGCTGGGCTCAGAGTACGCAGCTGGTGAGTGCTTGTGGCTGGTAGGTCTGTGGGGTCAGAGGTCACTCTGCAGAAGATCTCTGCCTATTTTCTCAGCTCCATCTTCTCACATGATGCTGCTGCCCTACCGGAGCCTGGGAGTCAGGCTGCCTGTACACCCTCTCACCACCATCAACCCTATGGGGGTATCTGGGTAGCGGTTCTCAATCTGTGGGTTGTGACCCCTTTTTAACAATGAAAATACATTGTGGCATTAGGAAGGTTGAGAACCACTGGTCTAGGGTTTTGGCACCCAAGTCACAGTTTTCTTCACCTTCCAAAGGCTTGGCCTCATCCCATGGGACTTCTGTGTCTTTGTGAATGACCTATTTGAACACCTTCAGACCTCACTTCCTATACCTGGATCCCCCTCATCTGGTCATCCAGTCACTGACCTTACATTTTCTTCCTGTCCTCGCTTCCTCTTGTGTTTATCTGGGTCCCTTATGTAGCCTAGGCTGGGTGAGCATCACCTGCCCCACTACACGTTATCTGATAAAACCAGAGGTCAGCCTTCTGCATTCCTGCTACTGGATTGTCCCTGATGTTCCTGGGATTACAGCCACATGCAAATGCAACAAATCCACGCTTGCTTGGATTCTTTGGGACACCTGGCAACCCTTTCCCTGGGTTGTCAGCTCCATCTCTCTGCCCCGCCCCCAGTCCAAATTTCCACTGCTTTTCTCAATCTCCCATCCCAGTACCCAGTACCCTGTGTACCTAATGTGCCCAGTAAGAGATAACGGTGCTGAGCGAGTCAGACATGGGCCTTGTCTTCATGAAGTGCAGTCTAAAGTGGAAAAAAGACACATGATCTTGACTATAATTAGGGTGAGGCACAAGGAAAATGAAAGCGGTAGGTGAGATGAGCCTCTACCAGCCAGCCCCTACTCCATTGCAGAAGGAGGTGCCCTTCTGCTTCACAGGGTCACCCCTCCTCTGTACTCTGCACCCCTCTCCCTGCCATGGGCTTCACAGATCAGTTCCCTCGCAGATGCTCAATCTCTCCTTCTCTAGGCCTCATTCTGTTTGGTTCAGTATTACTGCTGCTAGTAATATCAACCATTTGCTGGACTTAATGCAGGTCATTTTCATTGACAAGATTATTCACAAAGAACCAGTCACCAGATGGCCATGGTGGGAGGAGCATGCAGAATGGCAGAGAAATGTGAGAGGCTGGGCAGGGTAGTAGAGGGGGACAGGCTGGGTACCTTCCCGGAGTTCTCTTGTTTCATGCCCACAACAATTTCATGGAAGAGGTGTCATCACCCTGCTTTGCCTTTGGGAGTTACAGTAACTTGCCCAAGGCTCCAGAGCTGCTGTTCCAGCCAGTCAACAGGTAGACAACCAATCCTATGCTCCCATACACAAAGGGAGCCAATTTGGGAAATTAGAAGCTAGTATAGCTGCTAGAAGGACTGGAGCAGTGAGGGTCAGGAAGTCATCGCTAAAGGTCTGTGTGCAGGATCCAAAGCGGATGTTTCTCCTGGGCTGGCCTGGAAGCTGGGTGGAATCTCCAGGAAGCTTGCAGTGACTCTCAGCCTACAGCTGTGGATGGGTGATGGCAGGTGTCAGCCCAGGAGGCTGCCTATCTCACATCTGCCAGCAGCTCTGCCCCCAGAAGCCTCCAGAGAAGAATGGCTTCTTCTCTCTTTTGCCTTCCAGATATTATGTGAATGGCTCATTAGTAGGATCTAGCCCGGAACCCTGGGAATAAAAGGAATCTGAGAACTCTGGTTTCTGAAGAAAACAATGGTAGAGGGTGGGGAGGATGGCAAAGTGATGGGGAACAGTCCAACACGAATGCCACCAGGAAAAGCTGGGCCTGACCCCAGGTCTGCAGGCTCCTGCACTCCCCTCTGTTTCCCAAACCACTCTGACCCCTGTTGAACTTCCTCTTAAGGACTCTTGTCTTGGCTCGGCGCCTGTGGCTCAGCGGGCTAAGGCGCCAGCCGTGTACACCTGAGCTGGCGGGTTCAAATCCAGCCTGGACCCGCCAAACAACAATGATGGCTGCAACCAAAAAATGGCCGGGCGTTGTGGCGGGCGCCTGCAGTCCCAGCTACTTGGGAGGCAGAGGCTGGAGACTCGCTTGAGACCAGGAATTGGAGGTTGCTGTGAGCTGTGATGCCACGGCACTCTATCCAGGGTGACAGCTTGAGGCTCTGTCTCAAAAAAAAAAAAAAAGGACTCTTGTCTTTCCACCCTTGCCACTCTTGAGAATCACCTGAAATGTCTCCTGCTGTCAATGGACATGGGTGACACAGACTGCTAACTGTGGACTAAACCTTCACACACTTTCCTTCCCCTCCAGTAACACTTCTAGCTTTATGACTAAACCCAGATGCTTGAAGTCTCCATCGTTAACCAGTGATTTTGAAGCTCCTTTAGAAGAAGAATCCTTTGTTCAAATGTTATGCAGTGGCACACTGGCCTCAGTGCTGAGTGTCCCTCTTCTGTCAGCCCTGGGCAGGTTGGGTGATGTCTAGTTTTGGAGAATGTCATTTGGAGAGGAAGGAAAGGAGCTTCCTCTTAGTCCAGAAAACCTTGGCCAGTGGTGGAGCATTGTGGAGTAGAGACTAAAAAAAGAGAACTTCCTCTGCTTCCTCCCACTTGCATGTGGCTTTTGTAGTTCAGTGACCAGACTTCTTTGGAAAGGAATGGGGCCTTGAGGTTTAATATCTAGGAAGGGAGCTAAACAGAAATTTGTGTCCCTTTGACTCGAATTTTCTGTGGGCCTCATCTTTTCCTGGAGCAGCTCTGTTCCTGAGGCCTGAGGACTCTTGTTAGGGGCAATGTTCTGGCTGGGCAGAACATTAGACTGTCTTAGAAGTTCACAGTTTTGTCTTCCTTCTCTAGTTCTGTAGACCCCAGGCCAGTATTTATGTGAGAGAGACACAATTTATAAATTGTGTCTCTATAAATTAGCCGGCTCAGTGGCTCATGCCTGTAATCCCAGTACTCTGGGAGGCTGAGGTGGGTGGATTGCCTGAGCTCACAGGTTCAAGACCAGCCTGAGCCAGAGTGAGACCTTCTCTCTAAAAATAGCCAGGCACTGTGGCAGGTGCCTATATTCTTGGGTACTCCAGAGTCTGAGGCAAGAGAATCGCTTGAGCCCAAAAGTTCGAGGTTGCTGTGAACTATGATGCCATGGCACTCTACCCAGGGCTACAAAGTAAAACTCTGTTTCAGAAAAAAGAAATTCTCAGTAAATTGAAAATATTGTGAGATGTGTTAACGCTTTGGGCCAACACGAATGTAAGTTTGGATTATTAAGTCCACATGACAAATGAGTGTTTTTTAATTTTTATTTATTTTGAGTAAATTAACAGGATAGCAATGGAAAAAAAAAACTGTCTTTCTGCTCCTTTGTAGAGAATAACTGGTTTGGAGAAACTCCTAAGAAACAATAGCATTAAAATCATAGAATGCTGGAGCTGTGAGAAACCTTTATTTGCTTTAATTCAACAAACACACATGAAATAACTCTGAGATTCTGGGAATTCAAAAGTAAACAAGAAATTGTTCCAGTCCTCAAAGAGCTCTGAGTTTGGTAGGGCCAACAACTGGTAGGAAACACTGCAACAATAGAAATTTGAGCAAGGAATGATATATGAAGTTAATAGTATCATTAACTATTTGGGAAGAAAAAGAAAGTCAGAAAAGGCTTCCTAAAGGAAGTTATATCTAAGTTAGGTTTTGTTGTGTGAGTTAGGAGTTTGGCAGGAAAAAATGTCAGAGAAAGCCATTTTCATCAGAAAGAACAAGAACATGGGCTTATAAAACTAGAAGGTGACTTCAGAAATCCAGCAGTCTGAAGGTGTATAGTGGAGGGAGATGGGGGAGAGAGGTGGGCAGGAGAGAAATCCTGAAATCTAAGCTGAGGGTAGATCTGGACTTTTCCTCTGTTATAAGGAGCTATCCAAGGGCAGGAAGCAGGGGAAAAACCACTTTAGGGGACCTATGGCGGTATAGTGGAGGAGACAAGGCTGAGATAAGGCTAGAAGCAACACTCTGATTAGGAAGTTGCAGTGAACCAGGGATAAAAACCAGGCAGGGACAATGAGAAAGTAGAAAGTTTAATGAACCATATCAGTTTCCTCTATGCTCCTATAACAAATAAGCACAAACTCTGTGCCTCAAAACAACTTAATTTTGCTAAAGTTATGGAATTCAGAAGTCTGCAGTTCCACTGGACTAAAGTCAAGTTGTCAGCAGGGCTGGAGGCTCTAGGATAAGATCTGTTCCCAGATTGCCTTTTCCAGCTTCCAGAGGCCACCTGCATTTTTTGGCTTATGGCTCCTTCCTTCATCTTCACTAGGCATTGCTCCAATCTCTGCTTGCACCATGACATCATCTTCTGTCTGACTCTGACCCTCCTGCATCGCTCTTATCAGGACATTTGTGGATATCCAGGGCCCAGCTGAATAATCTCCTCATTGTAAGATCCTTAATCACATTGACAAATTCCTCTTTATCACATCTATAAGTTAACACTCAAGTTCTGGGGATTAGCATGTGGACATTTTTAGAAGGCCATTTTTTAGCCTACAGCCTGGATGCAAAGGACTTTGGAAGATATAGCCCATACAGTTTGGTGACTGACTAGGGGTCACTGGGGAATTTAGGGGGGAACTCTGGGTGAGAGGAATGCAAGTCACTAATGTGCACTTGGTAACAGAAATGGAGGCCTGGGTAAGGTGACTTAGGGAGAGCTCAGAAAAGAAGTTCTTGAACTTTATGGTACATCAGAATCACCTTGGTATAGGGGTAGTAGATTTAGCAAAGAAAAATACTGGAAGCCCTGTTAAATCTGAATTGTTTGTGTGTAAGATTATTAAATATGGCATACACCTCTCTAGACCCATTTCCCAAGTTTATCTGAAATTCAGCCTTAACTGGGCCCCCTGAATTTTGCCTGGCAGCCATACAGGTAGAGCTTATAAAACAGCGTGTTCATTTGTGGGCTCTGCTCCAAGAGCTTCTGGTTCAATAGGCCTCAGGGGAATCTTTGGGGTCTGCATTTTAACAAGCTCCCTGGACGTTCTCCTGCCATTGGCCCTGTGAGACACTCTGCCAGCAAGGAGAGAGCCCAGGCGCAGAGGTTGGGAACCTCAGCACTGCAGAGCGGGAGAAGGCAGAAGGCAGTACCCAAGCTGGAGAAGAATCAGATGGGGCAGTAGGAGGGGGGTCAGCCATGGTGGCATTGCAGGAGCACTTTGAAGATGAGCGTCAGTGCAGTGCCAAGCTGTAAGAGGCCATTGCTTAACAACATGGGGCCAGTGATAGAGGTGGATTTGTGGAATCCCACTGCAAAAGTGGTCATCAGCATTCTCTTCCAGACTGGACACAGTGGAAGTGCCTGCATCTCTCTGCCTGTCTGTCCATGGACTTCCCCAGAACAGCTTGGCTGCGGGCACACAAACCTGGGAAATGCAGGAGGAGTGTGAATGTCCTGGGGCAACCCTCACCACTAGGGTGCAAGTCCTGGACCCCTGGCCTGGCCCCTCACCCTATCCCCACCTCCAGGAGCTCTGTGTCCACTCAGTGTGTCATAGGGACTTGGAGGGCTTGGTTCCCAGCTGCCTGCAGTGATGACCCGCTCATTAATCACACTTGGTCAGCTTTTCTCCCTTCCCTGTCTCACTCTGCCCTTCCTCACCATTCTCGCTTCCAGGAATCACTTCTCAGTTATTCTACATGCTTAAAATTTGCTTCAGGGGAACTCGAGCCAGGACCTTGGAGAAGGTTGTTTCTATGGAGTTATGGGGATGAGCTGAGGGGACAGTGACAAGCCCTGGAAGGAGTGGTACAGCAGGAAAGGGTGTTCAGTAGCCCCACCCTGGCCTTGGTGCATGCCCCTTGTCCCTGCATTTGCAGGTGGCATCCCTAGTGTTTATCTTGTGACTCTGAGGTCCCTGAAGCTCCCTGCAAAACTTCCCTCTAGGGTCCCTGAATCCCAGTGGGCCACTGCATTGGGTTCTGCCCTCTGCCAATGTGCTATCGAGTGCACACATCTTTCCCTTCTCTCCCTCAGTAGATAATGTCCTGGTGTTTCAGTATAGGTCTTCAATACCATAAAGAAGGGAGGAGATTAAGCTTTGAGGAGATTCAGCTATCATGCACAGAGCTCTGCTATCTCATTTAATCTCCACAACACTATTGCCAATGATTTTTCCCACCACTCAGATGAGGACACTGGGGTTTGGAGGAGTTAAGTAACTTGCTAATGTCAAGGTCACCTCAATTCAGTAAGGGGTGGAGTGTGGATGTTGCTGTCTTAGACACATGATAGGTGCTTGAGCATGGTGCCTCCATTCAACCAAGCCCTTACTTTTTCTGTGCAGAACTGTGATCACATTTTCTTTAGGTGACACTTCAAGGGCTTCCGAACTCTCACTCTTGGGTGACATTCTTGGTCTGCGTTCCCAGTGAAATGTAGCACCCAGGGCTGGTATCTTTCCAAAGAAGTCTGAGCCCTGTGCCCATTACCTCTGTTGACCTGAACATTACACTTCCTTGTCTGACCCCAGGATTGCATTGACATTTGAAACAGCCACTGCCCATGTCGGCTCATATGAAGCTTGGGGTTACCTAAAACCCCTATGTCTGTTTCACATGGACTGCTGCCAGGGCAAGATGCTCCTGGAGCAGTTAATCATTTTGCTCCCAAATGTAGGCCCTGACGTTTGTTAGGACTGTGGTTTCCGCAGTTTGGGCTAACATTACAGCAACAACAGCAAAAAATGTGATAGGTGTTGATTTATCTATTTGGCCATTTATTGACAGTTAACGAATTCACATTTGTGTCTCACATTCTCGTGCAATTGCTAGTTCCTTGAGGGCAGAGGACATACTCTATCTCCTCTGCCTGTGGGTCCTGGCACAAAGGTTGCAAACAGCAGGTATTCACAAACATTCCTATTACCTGATGGAGGAACAAAGACTCCACTCTCAATTCCATATCCTGCCCTCCTAAGCCTCAAAGCACCTGAGCAGCTGACTCTGTACTCAGAGCACCCCCATCTGTAGAGGGTGTAGAGTGGTTACCTAGGACAGTGAAGGCAGTCAGTATGGTGGCATGAAAGAGACCTGGGTCTGATTCCCAGCTCCACCATGTAGTATGTGCTGTTCTCTCACTTGTAAAATGGGGACAATTTAAAATAGGCAATACGTATCGAACTCATACCATAAAAGGTGGGCAGTGCTTAATGCCCATAATCTCAACCCAGTGAAATTAGGGATAACTGATATCTCCATTCTTTTATATGAAAAAATCGGAAATTCAAAGTATTTAATTTATTTGCTCAGGGTCACAAAAGTAGAGTTGTAGAGCTGGCATATGAACCCACGCCATCTGCTCTGCCTCTAGCTGTGATGCTAAATCTATTACCGTAGATGCAAGCAAATGGAAACTCATAGGTAAGATACCCTTTACAGTGCCTGGTGCCTAGTGAGTGCTCAGTAAATGTTGATTCCTGCCTAGTCCTGCCTCTCCCCACTTAATTCCCCCCCTGCTTTAGAGCAGAGCTAGGACCAAGAGGTGGAAGTAGAGGAGATTTACCTCCAATCCAGTCAAAGAAAAAACTTCCTGACAATTTGAGTCCTCTGGGGGAGACCTTGGCCCTTGGTGGTGGAATTCCTGTCCCAATCTGGAGGAGTGATGGGTCACCTTGGGATGGTTGGCTGGGAGCCCTCAGGCCTTTGAGGGAAGACTTCTTTTGTCCATGGGACCATCCTGACCCCTCTCCCTCCCTTGTGACTGACACTGTGATTTATCACTAAATTGTGTTGATGTCATCTGCCATGGCATCCTTCCATCGCCTTCTCTCCAGGTCACCAGCACTCTCCCAGGACCTTGAGCATTGGCCACCTACCAGTGCAGACCTTTCTTGACCTTCTTGTCTCTCCACGCAGCACTGTGTAGTCTTTCTGAAACACAATATGATCCTGCCCCTCCCCAGAACAGGGGCCCTTGAGCCTTTCTTTCACTGCAGGGAAAGGTGCTGGGAGACCATCGAGATCCTGCAGGCATTCTGTCCCTCTGCCCAGGACCCTCTCTCTGCTAACTTTTTCTCCTGCTTCCAAGCCTGTGCATTTGCCCCTCTTAGTAGCTGATCACCCCCTTTCCTCCAGCTTCACCCCAGGTGACAGGGGAAGACTACTCATCTCATGTCACAAGAGCCCTGACCTATCATTTTCTCTCTAGGGCCTATCTCTGAGCCTCATACTGCATCTTTTCTTGAGTCCTAGACTTGGCTAGACCTTGAGAACTAGATAAGTGACCAGGTTCCTGGGTTCTTAGAGCTCTCCAGGCCAGTTCAGGTTGTTTGAGAAAGAATATGAGGAAGATAGGTAACCCAGCTGGAGGGGATCAAGGAGGGCTTCCTGGAAGAAGAGGCACTCATTTTAAGGTCCCAGTAGCAGTTAGGAAGCCAAGAAAGGCAGGAGAAAGTATATGCCCAGCTAAAGTCTCAAGTAAGCAAGACATGCTGGGAGCTGTTGCAGGAAAGCTGAGACCAGGCTGGTGGGGAGAAGAAGGGTCTGGGAGGCCTCCCAGGTCTCTAAGAGGGCGCTGGTTAGGTGAAATGCCTTCATGGAAATGTATAGGAGGCCTGGGTTTGGGGGAACAATGGGGTGAAGGTTGGTTAAAAACCTGTTTGATTTGGGGTCCTTAGTGGGGGCCTGGTGGGAAGGGCATCTGAGGTAGAGGCCAGAGTAAATGGGCTATAGGCAGGTGGGACAATGAGGACCCCTGGCTGGGTCCTGGGGAAAGAGGATGGAAGGACTGGTCAGCTGCAGGGAGTTCTCAAGATGACCGTATCTGACAGTCAGTCATGGGCCAGACTCTGTGCTAAGTGCTTTTTTGAATGTAATCTTTTATCTTCCCTCAAATCCTAAATCAGCCCCATTTTATAGGTGAGAACATTGAGGTTCAGGGGGGAAGAGGGCTTGCTTAAGACCATGTAGTGCTGGCTAGAGGCTGGTGCACAGTAGGTACTCAACATAAATGGCAGAAAAGGACAACTGACGGACCACATGATTGAATAAATAATAGATTCAAGTGTGTCTGGCTTTCAGCTACAGATCAGGCCTGGCCTATACCATGTTGTCTGAATTCTCTCTGCCTCAATAGCTATAACAATAAACCTAATGGTGTTGTGGAGGAATAACACAGCTTCCTCCAAGCCCAATTGTCTGGTTGCTTTGAACAAAGCCCTTGCTTCCCTCCAACCCAGGAGCTCCTGGACTATATGCTTCCCCTCTTCCAGAATCTTCCCTAACTTCTCCTGGGGCAGCTCTATGTTAGCTGCCCTTTTGAAGGTGCTGTTTGCTTTCCCTGCCTCAAGTTTTATCGCTTTCTCCAGAAAAATATTTGTCTTCCCATTATTTTAATCATGCCTCTTGGGTCCAGCAGGGAGGCCTTGGAGAAGAATTAGTCCTGTTTTTTGTTTGCTGTACTGGGAGAACAAACAGGCTTGTTTGACTTACCTGCGTTTTCCCAGTAGGTGGACCCCTTGGAGCAAACACAGAGTCGACCTGCTCCCTGCCCTTTGGACCTAGGGTTGACTTGATTGTGGAGCATTTAAAACTGAAAGGGCTTTTCTTAGGCCAGGTCTTACTGCAGAGCATAGGCTCCTTCCATCATGCAAGGTGCCTGAACTGGAAGAGAGGTTCTCTTGAGTCCAGGAAATTTGTTCATCCTCAAATAGCAACCCAGTCCTGTGATACTTGACTAGCCTGATCTAAGAGTGAAACTTAAAAATGAAAGGCTTCTAGAGGTGAGGGGTGGGATTGGCTGGGGGGCTATGACCAGGAAGAAACTTGAATTTATTGGTATACATATGGCGCTGGCTTTGGAGCCAGACATATCTGGTTGCAATTCAGTTATGGGTGAGCTACCTGTTGTGTTTGTGTTGTTAATGGTTGAGCTGTCACTTCATCCAGTCTATGAATGTTTAGTGAGACCTTCCTATGTGTTAGGTGTTGGGAGGGATTGATGTAAAAACAAATAATGATCTCTGCCCTTCGGAGCTTACAATCTGGTGGGAGAAGACAGATGAACTCAAGGCATACAAAAGACACCTGAAAGTTAGACATAGAGCAGTATAAATGTGACTGAGAAGATCACAGTATAAATATGGTGGTCAGGGAAAGCCTCGTGAAGGTGATATTTGAGTAACGACTTGGAAGAGGGAAAGTACGTAATGGCAGGCATGTCTGACTCCACCTCCACCTCTCTGCCAGCTGAATGAGACAAGAGGGCTGGGTACATAGTGCTCAGAGACTACAGTTTTTCCACCATTCTTCCTTTTAGAGTCATAAACATTCATCAGCCAGGGAGACAAACAAAAGGGTGGTGGTTGTAGATCCCATCAGGGCACAATTGCCAGAGCAAGCTGTGGACATGGTGGAGGGGGGGATTTGGGGAGCGAGTGGTCACCGAGATGGCCTTGATTGATCTTGAGGTTGGAAGTAACTCAGGTTGGGGGTGGAGTTGACTAGGGAGGGATAGATCCACTGGAAAAGCTAGCTGGGTTCACTGCACTCCCTAAATTTTCCCTGAAGATAAATGAACTAAACAAACATTTACTGAGTGCCTACTAGGAGCCAGGGGCTTCCAGGTGCTTTCCCATCCATGTCATTCTTTTAGCTGCCCTCTGAAGCAGGCAGTAGCATCTTCATTTTACAGCCAGGGAAACTGAGGATCAAAGGTTAAAAAGCTTATATGTTTCTGAGTGTCTGGGATACAGATCTGGATCTGACACATTCTATAGAACAGTTCATTTGTACTTCACGGTTATGATCAGCTTCCCCATCTGAACCACCATCAACATCACTATCATCCTCAACATCACCATCATCATCAGTGTCAACATCAACAGCATCACCACCAACCCCACGTCAGTGGCCCTGTGACTACGTGCAGCAAGGTACAGGGTGGAGTTCCAGCCACACAACCTAGCAGGCTTTGGGCATGTCAGCTCATCTCTCCCAGCTTTGGCTTCCTTATCTATAGAATGTAAAATGTATCTACCCCAGCAGTGGGCAAGGTCTGTTTCCTCCACTCCACTAAAATTGTTCTTGTCACAGTGACCATCAGTGACCTCCCTAATTGTCATGATACACCCCTTCCAAGAGCACATGATACATCTGCCTACTTCCTCCTCCTGGATTTGTGACACTCACTTTCTAGATTTTCTTTCAACTCACTGAAAGAGTTGAATCCAGGAAATTTGTTCTTTGCTGGCTCTGTGTCTTCTACTGGACCTCTAAATACAGTAAAGCCTCTGTAAGTTGACCACTCAAGGGACTGTAACAAACCAGTCAACATATAGTGGTGGTCAACCTAAGAAACTAGGCCTACTGTACTGATATGAAATTAGGTCAACTTAAGGAGGTGATGAGTGTAGGGATGTGGTGAGCTGTGGAGGCTTTACCTTTCAGAGTTGGCTGTAGCCTTCCCTTTCTTTGTCCAGGCTTTCTAATGGCTTCTTCCCTAGTCCAAGCAATGCCGTGTCTCCCTTGGAATACTGTAGTAACCTCACAACATCAGGGCATGGTCAGGGAAATGAACCTTGAAGTAGGCTGCAGAGCTCCCCTGGGTGCCCCTTCCCAGGTCCCTCTGGGACTAAGAGCAATCTTTTCAGGGAGGAGTTACAGGGTCAATCTTCAACAGAAGTTTTTGGCAGGTAGTTTTGAGAAGTCTCTGCCTCTCAAATCTGCATTCCTTTAACCTATCTGTTGCTTGCAGGGTCTGCATTGTCTCAGGTGATCAGAGCCCTTGGACTCTTCCCATCCCCAAATGTGTCCACACTGAGATGTCAGTGACAGGGAACCTCTTAGAGAGAGTTCTGCACCACCTGGGTTTCTATTTAGCAAAGAAACTAAGCAGAGTGCTATAGAGAGATCTCCAGTTAGTGGCTGGGGACATTTGCAGGATACTTTCCTGGTAACTCCAAAATAGCACCCCTTTGGGGGCTACTGTTTCTGTCTCCAAATTGAGGGGCACATTCTGAGACAGATGGTCCCCATTGGGCTGTTCTCACACATGCGAGCAGAGGAATTCTTTTAGGTCCTCTTGGCCTTGGGAGCATTTTGAATCAGATGCCAGGAGAAACAGATTGCCTACCCCTTATTCTGGGGGCTGTGGGCGGATGGCTTTGAGAGGAGATCTCTTCCAAGAATGTGTTTTCCCTTACATCTTCAGATGCGATGCGCTTCCCTCTCTGCTCTTTTGAGGCTGGCATACACGAGAGAGTTGCTTTGGGGGTGATGTCTGTACCGCCTCTACCCCACTACTCAGGAGAAATAGGAGATGGTCGAGTCACTTTGGGCATCATCCTTTGTTCCCTTTGCATATGGCTACCCATTTGGCAACACTACGATCTGCTCTCCACTCCAGCTTAACAGTCCTGAAATAGTCTATTGTGATCGGGCCATTCCTTTGCTCAAGAACCATCCAAAGTCTTCCATTACCCATAGAGTAAAGTCCCATGCTTCAGTCCCACATTTAAGCTCCAACAACCTGGCCTTCACTGGCTTTGCCAACCATGACCCTCATTCCTCCCCTACCCCAGATCCTCCAGTCAGACAAGTCTACTCTCCTCTCCCACAATGCCTGGCATTGTGGCTGACCTCCCTTCCCTCTTGTTGCCTATCTAAACTTCTTCCTGTTCTTCCAGACAGGCTTGAGGCTGACCTTGCCCAGGCCTGTCTCCTTTCCTTGAACATCTTCTTTGATCCCTCTGTGTCTTTACTCCCCAGCCCCAGAGGACCCCCCCTAGAACTCCCCTTGTGACTTCTCCCATTGAGGAGGGTTTATTTACAAAGGAACTGCTCACCAAGTGGGGTGTGGGAGAACCACAAGGGACAGTGCAGTCATCCAGGGCTGATAATGGTAGAGCTATGACCACTCCCAGGCTGGAAGGAACCAGAGGAGGAAACTGTTAACAACAGATGGAAGGAGAGGGTCCTGCAGAGAAGAAAAAGCAGTTGGGACTTTCCGTGTTGAGATGCAGTAAACCTGGGAGAGAGCCTCCAGGAAGGAGTTGGGAGAATGAGCACGCCTTACCTGAGACCACCTGGAAGCTGGAGGGCAGCCTCCTCGGGTGGGCAGGAGACTGGAGAGGAATCTAGGGGGCAAGGGAAGGGATGGGGAGTGGGTGACTTATAAGGACTTTGAGTGTCACAGGTGAAAGGTCTTTAGAATCACACTACTCAGCCGCATTCCCCAACAGGAAAATGGGAATGGGTTTCTTGAGAGTGGGCTTGTGCTTGTTGAGAACCACACTGTGAGGTAATGGCCGAGATGATACCAGATAAGTGTGAAGCTCACAGTTCATTATTCAGTTGGTTTTGGGGAACAGAATATCTAATAAGTCACACAGTAGGAATCCGAGTTTAAGTCTTATTGGCCATGCTGGCAAGTGGCAAGATGCCCTGATGGGACTCCATTTGGAAGTAGTTGTTGACCATTCATGGAGGAGGTTCGCCTCAAACAATGTGTTTTATCCAGTTGCAAGTGAGTTGACTTTGTGAACACAGAATGGTGGTTGATTTTCAAATCTGATGTTCACCTGGCTCCTGGACACCATGTGAACCCCACTGTGTATGTGTATGGGTGTGTATGTTGTAAGGGTCGGGATCTATAGTAGAATCTGAAAGAGATGATTTTATGAAGCACATTCGACCCCAAGCTTCATTGCTGTGGGCCTCCTCACAAAGTAGCACAACACAAAACAGGGAATTCTTCCTCAGCCCACACAGATCTTGCTTTCTTTTAATTCTCTTTTACCCTTTGGGAGGTGAGTAGATTGCTTGAAATCAGGTGTTCAAAACCAGCCTGAGCAAGAATGAGACTCCATCTCTACTACAAATAGAAAAAATAAGTAGGCATTGTAGTGGACACCTGTAGTCCCAGCTATCTTTTGGAAGGTAAATCATTAAGAACTAGAATATAGTGCATTCATATACATGTGTACACTGGCTGGATTCACTTTCAAGTGAAAATTAATGGCAAATTCTTGTAACCCCCATAAAGGGCCATCGTCATTCATTTGAGTTCATGGAATATAAATACTTGTCTATAGTTTTTTGCCAGGGTTCCAGTGAGATTAGGAGATGTTGGCAGATTGGTGTTCTAGAAACATGCTCACAAAGGGGAAAAAATTAGGTACCTGACTCTTGTTGGGTTAAATAACCAATATTTGTCAACTGAGGCAAGAGGATCACTAGAGCTCAGGAGTGTGAGGTTGCTGTGAGCTGTGATGACACCACTGGCACTCTACCCATTGTCTTGAGGCTCTGTCTCAAGAAACAAACAAACAAATCAAACAAAACCAAACAAAACAAACCAACCAAAACTGTCTTTTACCCAATTTCCCTCTGCTCTTTTATGAAAATTTAAAGCAGTTACACAGTCTAACAATTTCCAAACTGGAAAATGGATATTTATTACTTTCAAAATATCCAAATGCAATATTTCAAATATCCAAAAATGGATATTTATTACCTTCTCTATTTCACAGTACACCTGAGAAGGAGTCAGGGCAGGGAGTACTTTATCCAAGTGTTAAATGAAGAAATAAACTCAAGGAGGTCAGATACATGGTCTAAAGTCTCACAGGTCAAAAATGATGGAACCAGACAGTAACCTTGACTCTGAAGACCATGCCCTTTGCTGGTAGCATATTAGGACTCTCTCCCCCGACAAACACTTCTTTTCTCTGAATTTCTTCCTATTCTTTTCCTCTCTCCATCTCTCAGCCCTCTCCCTTCACCCTCACCTCCCCTATCCTCTCTTCCTCATCTCTCCCTCTTTTCCTGCTCTTGTGAAATGCCAAGCTTCTCTCTGTTCTTACACACCTAGAAGACTGTCCCAGGGACGTTGTTACTTGATTCTTGATAACAAGAGAGACTGTACCTAAGTATATTTGTTGGGAGAGCCTCTGCCTCCTAGGTGACTTTCTGCTTCTTGTACCGACCAAGGGGCTATTTGCAGAAGTACATAAACATTACAAGCACAACAAGGCATTGAACAATCTTTCCTTGAACCAATTAGATTCTGACATCTGCTTACTGCTTAATTATCTCTCAACTGAGGAAATGGAAAAGTTGACAAATATTGATTATTTAACCCAACAAGAGTCGGGTACCTAATTTTTTCCCCTTTGTGAGTATTTTTCTAGAACACCTATCTGCCAACATCTCCTAACCTCACTGGAACCCTGGCAAAAAACTATAGACAAGTATTTATATTCCATGAACTCAAATGAATGACAATGGCCTTTTATGGGGGTTACAAGAATTTGCCATTAATTTTCACTTGAAAGTGAATCCAGCCGGTGTATACATGTATATGAATGCACTATATTCTAGTTCTTAATGATTTACCTTCCAAAAACACAGGCCCCTGCCCACTGGCTGATTGGCACGACAGCTTACTGTGGGCACCAATTTCCTATTACATGTGTACTAAAATTAAGTCCAGAGTATCATTCCCATTTTGGAAGTCTTTGCACACAGCATTGGAGATAGGCAGCTGGGAAACTTGGTGAAGGCCACAGGGTGAGGTAAGCTCATCACACCAGCCTTTTCTAGTAGGGAACATACCAGCTCCAGCTCTAAGTAAGAAACAGGACTGTATTGCCAGGGAACATGGGAGTGGAATTAAAAGCTTGAGAGCCTTTAAAAAAATCTGTTGTCTTTCTACCTTGGTTTTTGACCACATCAGATGAATGTTCTAGATTATTTGTGAGGTTTCAGGTTCCCTCCCATGATCTAAGATGTTGATGTGGACTGTGAAACAGAGAGGAACCATTACATAAAAAGAAAAGTTGAGGCTTCTCCACTGTTCAGGATGTCATTAAACTTAGTAGCACTCAGTTTCTGTTTAATCAGTATAACCATGGAATTTGTTAACTACTTTTGAGTGGGGGGGATGTTACATCAATGGAATGTTGGGAAAATGGGCTTAAACTGGAGAGAGAGTTGACCTATGAGTAAAGCAGGGGTTAGGCACACCTCGAGGGCAGAGGTGGTGGGGTAGGTTTCATGCCTACTGTAGCCCTGAAGAGTGATAAGGCTTCCTGGACCACAGACTGGACTGTGTTGTAAAGGGAGATGACACAGCTTCTTTGGAGCTCCACAGAGGACTTCCTTGGCTGGCAATGTCTTCCCCAGTCTCCAGGAAGGGACGGCTGCACCCATGACTCCTAGTCACCATTTCTGGATTGAATGGTCTTCAAGAGTTCAATTTTTGTAATAAAGAATAATTGAGAAATGAATGAAGCAAAGTCCCTGTAGGTTAAGCATGCTGGAGAGCCAGAACAGATGGCCTAAGGCAGTGCTTCCCCAATTCCAATGTGTACACTCAAATCTTTTTTTTAAAAATAATTTTATTAAATCATAATTGTGTACATTGGTGCAATCATAGGGCAGAATGTGCTTCATATACAATCAGAAACATTTTGATAGTACTGTGAGAGATAGCCTTCATGGCATTTTCTTAATCATTAAATAAAGACATTGATACTCTACATTTAATAAGTCTCACCAGTACCCTACTAAGATGCACCGTAGGTGTGATCCCACTAATTGCCCTCCCTCCACCCATCCTCCCCCCTCCCCTCCCCTCCCTTTCCCTTTTCCCTGTATTCTTGTGCTATAATCATATGATTTTTGTTTTAAATTCTGTTTATGTGGTGGATCATGTTTAGTCATTTGTGTATGATTAACCATTCTTACATCCCTGAAATAAAACACACTTGACCATCGTTTATTAGATTTTGGGTGTGCTATGGGATTTATTTTCTTAGTAAATTATTGAGGATATTTTGCATCTGTATCCATCAAAGATATTGGTTTATTGTTTCTTTACTTGGTTATGTCCTTGCTTGGCTTTGGCACTCTGATGATATAGGCTTTGTAGAAGCAGTTAAGGAAGCTTCTCTGATATTTAGCTTTTTGCAACACTTTTCAATAAGATTGATAGCTTTGCATGTCTGGTGAAATTTTGCAGTGGGTTCTTCTGAACCATAGTTTTTTTTCCCCCCTTGGGAGAATCTTTATTATTTATTTGATTTTATTACTTATTATCAGTCTGCTTAGTGTTTCTCTTTCTTTATGGTTCAACCTTAGGAGGTTGTATATTTCCAGGAATTTATTCATTTCCTCTAGGTTTTCAAGTTGTGAGCATTCTTCTCTGATGATCATTTGTATTATTTTAGTATCAGTTGTAACATCTCCCTTTTCATTTGACTTGTATTTATTTGTATCTTCACTTTCCTTTTTTTGGTTAGTCTGTTTAGTTGTTCATCAACGTTGTGTAACTTTTTAAAGAACTAACATTTTATCTTGTTGATCCTTTGAATTTTTTTGGTTTCAATTTGTGTTATTACTTTTCTTTTGATAGATTTGGGTTTGGTTTATTCTTGTTTTGCTCATTCCTAGAGGTGTGATTTTTTCATTGTTAATTTACATTTTTTTATTATGTAAGCATGATATGTAAGCATATACATTACTGCTATGAATTTTCCTCCTTTCCCTGCTTGTTCTGTATCTCTGAGGCTTTGTTATGCTGTGCTTCAATTTTCATTTCTTTCAAAGAATGTTTTGACTTGTCTTAATTTTGTCCTTGACCCAAAGATCATTGAGGAGCAAATTATTGTGGCCTGAGATTATATATGATGTGATTTCAATTTTCTTAAATTTATCGAGATTTTTTTGTGGACAAATATCTGGTCTACCTTGGAGAATGTTCTATGCACTAATAAGAAGGATGTATATTCAGCAATTATTGGGGAGAATGTTCTACAAATGTTTCTTAGGTGCATTTGATATAAAGTCCAATTTAAGTGTAGAGTTTCTTCTTGTGTTTCTGTTCTTTCTATTGCTGTCAGTGGGGTGCTAAATTCCTCCACTATTATTGTATTGTTATCTATCTCTTCTTAAGTCTAGTAATATTTATTTCATGAATCTGGAAGCTTTAGGGTTGGGCATGTAAATATTTAGGATTCTTATATCTTTTTGTTGAAATCATCCCTTTATTATTATATAATGACCTTTGTTGTTTTTTACTGTTGGTGATTTAAAGTCTTTTTTATCTTTTGGAAAGCTACTCCTTCTTGCTTTTAGTTTTTTTTGTATGGAATATTTCTTTTTTCATATTTTTGCTTTAAGTCTCTTAATATCTTTAACAGTTAGATTAATTTATCTAGAGTAGTACATGGTTGGCTCACATTTTTAAAATGTCCATTCTGCCAAGCTGTTATCTTTTAATTGGAGTGTTTAATCCATTTACATTTAAGATTAATATTGATATGTGAGCTATGTGGCCTGTCCGAACGTTAATAGCTATCTGTTTGCTTTATAGTCACATTTATGTAATTATATTATAGGACTGGTGAGTTTCATACTTGTGTATGTTTTATACTGGCTAGACATTTCATTTTTATTTTCAGAAGTTTCATGAACATTTTTTGTAGGAACAGTCTACTAGTGACTACCAAACTCAGTAGTTTGGGAGATTTGTTTGTCTGGGAGAGATAATTTCTTCTTCAGATTTGTTTGTCTGGGAGAGATAATTTCTTCTTTATTTATGAAGCTTATTTTACCAAGATACAAAAGTTTTGGTTGACAGGTTTCTTTTTCTTTAAGAAGACAGAAAATAGGAACCCAATTTCTTCTGACTTGTAAGGTTTCTGCTGAGAATTCTGCTATTAATCTGATGGAATTTTTTTATAAGTGATAGGTTTTTCCCTTGTTAATTTTAGAATTTTTTCCTTTACATTGTACAGTCTGATGACTATCTCTTAAAGAAGCAATTCTTGTAATTTATTTTCCCTAAAGTCCTCTAGGCTTCTTGTATATGAATATCTAAATCTCTCGCAATACTAGGAAAATTTTCTTCAATTATTTCCTCAAATAAATTTTTCAAAGTCTTTGCTTGGGAAATTTAGGATTTGTAGGTTTTGAAATTTTACATAATTCCATAGTTCTTCAAGGCTTTGATTATTTATTTTGGTAAAAATTCTTTTTTCTTTGTTTTTCCTGACTTATTAATTTTAAAGATGTATCTTCAACTTCTAAGATTTTCCCCCTCTGCTTGGTCTACTATATTGTTAGAGTGTTCAATTATATTTACTCATTCCTACAATAAATTTTATTTTTGAAACAGAGTCTCACTTTGTCACCATTGGTAAAGTCCTATGACATTACAGCTCACAGCAACCACAAAGTCTTGGACTTAAGCTATTCTTCTGCCTCAGTCTCCCAAGTAGCTGGGACTACAGGCGCCTGCCACAATGCCCAGATATTTTTAGAGATGAGATCTTGGTCTGGCTCAGATTGGTCTCGAAATTATGAACCTAGGCAATCCACCTGCCTCAGCCTCCCAGAGTGCTAGGATACAGGAGTGAGCCACCGTGCTTGGCCCCTAAAATGAATTTTTTATTTCCAGGAGGTTTGTTTAGTTTGTATTTTATTTTCATATTACCTTACAGATTAAACATTTTTGAAGTATTTATTTGTTTGCATTTATAAGTTTTTTTGAATGAGTTAGTTGGATTTCTTTCTTTATTTTTATTTATTTATTTATTTTTATTAAATCATATCTGTGTAAATTAATGCAATTATAGGGTACAATGTGCTGGTTTTATACACAATTTGAAATACTTTCATCAATCTGGTTAATATAGCCTTAACTGCATTATCTTAGTTATTATGTTAAGACATTTATACTCTACACTTAGTGGATTTAACATGTACACTTGTAAAATGCACCATAGGTGTGGTCCCACCAATTAACCTCCCCTCCTCTCTCCTCCCCTTCTGCTTACCCCTTCTTCTTGGGCTGTAGCTGGATTATAGCTTTCATGTGGAAGTGTGGGTGCTTATATATTGGTTTCATAGTAGGGCTGAGTACATTGGATACTTTTCTGTCCATTCTTGAGATACTTTGCTAAGAAGAATATATTCCAGCCCCATTAATATAATCATAAAAGAGGTAAAGTCTCCATCTTTTTTAAGGCTCCATAATATTCCATGGTGTACATATACCACAATTTATTAATCCATTAATTGATCAATGGACACTTGGGCTCTTTCCATGACTTAGCAATTATGAATGGGGCAGCAATAAACATTTTAATGCAAATATCTTTGTTTTAAAGTGATTTTTGGTTTTCTGGATAAATATCTAGTAGAGGAATTGCAGGATTGAATGGCAGGTCTATTTTTAGATCCCTAAATGATATCCAAACTTCTTTCCAAAAGGAACATATTAATTTACACTCCAACCAGCTGGGCAGGAATGTTCTCTTTTCTCCACATCTATGCCAACATCTATAGTTTTGGGATTTTTTTGATGTGGACTAATCTTACTGTAGTTAGATTATATCGCAAAGTGGTTTTGATTTGCATTTCTCTAATGATTAAGAATGATGAACATTTTTTTCATGTATCTGTGTGCTGTGTACCTGTCTTCTTCAGAGAAGTTTCTATTCAAGTCTCTTGCCCAAACTGAACCTCTGAGCTACTGCAAAGTAGTCCTAAGGAAAATTTATAGCACTGCAAGCCTTCCTTAAAAGAAGGGAAAGAGAAGAAGTCAACAACTTAATGGGACATCTCAAGCAACTGGAAGAGGAAGAACAGACCAACCCCCAACCAAGCAGAAGAAAAGAAATAACCAAAATTAGAGCTGAATTAAATGAAATTGAAAACAAAAGAATTATTCAAAAGATCAATGAATCAAATAGTTGTTTTTTTGAAAAATTCAACAAAATTGACAAACCCTTGGCTAGCCTAACCAGAAACAGAAAATTAGAATTCCTAATTTCATCAATTAGAAATGACAAAGGTGAAATAACAACAGATACCTCAGAAATTCAAAAAATTCTTAATGAATACTACAAAATACTCTATTCTCAGAAATATGAAAATCTGATAGAAATTGACCAATACTTGGAAGCATGCCACCTTCTTAGACTTAGCCAGAAAGAATTAGAAATGGTGAACAGACATCTATCAAGTACTGAAATCATGTCAACTATATGAAATCTCCCAAAAAAGAAGAGTACAGGACCAGACGGCTTCAAATCAGAATTCTACCAAACCTTTAAAGAGGAACTAGTACCTATATTACTTAACCTTTTCCAAAGCATAGAAAAAGAAGGAATACTTCCCAACACATTCTATGAGGCAAATATCACCCTGGTCTCCAAATGAGGAAAAGACTCAACAAGAAAGGAAAACTATAGGCTAATATTGTTAATGAATATAGATGCATAAATATTCAATAAAATCTTAGCAAACAAGTGGGAGGGAGGCAAGATGGCTGACTGAAGCCAACTTTTGGTGGAGGCTCCTGTCCAGAGTGATAAATAATGGCCAGAAATAACCCAATAAAGTGGAAAATCAGGAGCTCAGCAGAGAGACAGAATTGATTGATTCACATCACCCTTACTGCGACAAGCTGGGACTCCAAGGAAACAAATTTCAAGTGAAAAACCCTCTTTCAAACAGGATGGGATTCCCTCCCCTCCCCCACACCCAGGAGAGCAGCTTGAGGTGAGCAGAGAACAGAGGACCTTTTGTTGCCCCAAAGCGGAGAGAACAACTTAGCATTGGGACTCCCTCTAAGAAGAGATGCCACTGCAAGCCCAGACAGTCTCTTGCCTAGGCCAAAAGTTGATCTAATATTCTCCCCACCTTCCTGAACTCCCAATCCAGCCCTCCCCCCTCTCTTGGCAGTCTGGAAGACTACCCCTTGCAAAATCTGGAGCATTTGGCAGATGTTGGCCAGGGCCGGGCACCCAGCATGCTGTGGAACAGTTGCGCTGAAACTAACTTTAATAGAGGCAAGGAGTCACAAGGAGAGAGAGACTTGACCTGTTTTGGAAAAAGCATAGCTCAGGATCCATGCTACTGACCAGCAGGTACCACAGCCCAATGTCTTCCCGGCTGAGCAGCCTGTAGTGGGCACCTGGGTTCCCCATCAGGCTCATGCAACTGGTGACTGAAGCTGCGACTCTGGCTCAGCTTCCATGACCTGCGGTCAGTGACCAGCAACTCCTACCCAGCTCCTGTGACCTGTATGGTCCATAGCCGTCTACTCCACCCTCTGGCTCCTGTGACCTGTGTGGCCCATGGCCAGCAACTCCCACCCAGCTCCTGAAACACACATATCCTGCAGCCAATGACTGCCCACCCAGCTTCTGCCATGTGGGGCCCACATCGGCAAAACCTGCCCAGCCCCTGTGACCCACAGCCCGTGGCCGGCAACTCATTCCTGGATCCTGCAACCTGTGATCTGCAGCTAGTAACTCTGCCCAGTTCCTGTGACTCAAGTGGTCCACTGCTGGCAACTCTGCCCTCCAGCTCCTGAAATCTGTGGCCCGTGTCCAGTGATGCCCGGATGGCCCCTGGGGCCCACATCGCACAGCTCACAGCTGGCAACTCCCTCCCAACTTCTGTGACCCACAGCCCAGGACTTCTGCCCAAATCCTGTGACCCACAACCCACAGCTGACAACTGCCTCCAGGCTCCTGCAACCGTGGCCCACAGCCCCCGAATCCCACCCAGCTTCTGTGACCTGCAGCCCATGAATGGTGATTCCCACCCAACTTCTGTGCCCCACAGCCCATGGCTGGTGACTCTTGCCCAGTTTCTGTGACCCATGGCCCATGCCAGCGACTCCGACTTGGCTCCTGCAACCATAAACCTGTGGCCAGCAACTCCCTCCCGGCTTCTGTGGACTATGTGGCCCACAGCTGATGACTCTGCCCTCCAGCTCTCCACCTGGCTCCTGTGATCTGTGGCCTGAGGCTGGTAACTCCTGCCTGGCTCTTGTAACCCACGGGATGGGGCCAGTGACTACACTCCTTGGCTCCCCACCCTGCTCCTGTGACCCTTGGGGATGGTGGCAATGCCTGTCAGCTCACTGTAGGCTCTGGTGACCTGCACACAGTGGTACCCCAGACAGCCAGCACCAACCCCAGCAGTGGCAGTGCCACTCCTGACAGTGGTGGTGGCTCCACAGTCCCTCCAACTGGGGTTAAATTAAACTGCCAGTGGATCCCCACTGCCTAGATGCTGAATACCTTTAGAACTCTCTCATTGGATCAGTGTTTGTGTTGACCAAGACAATTTGTTTGGAACTCTTGACCTGGGTGGATCACCTGGGAATCCACCAAGGTTGTACCCTGGGTGTGTTGTAGTGCAAGTGTGGGATTCTCCCGTTTCAGTTGTCTCCTGTGGAGGGGCATGGTGTCTTAGTTGCTAATATATCTCCACAGCTGAGACTTCAGCCCAAAGCCACTGATTCACTTGGATTAGGCAGAGACTAGCTGATATAGGTCAGAACCATCTAGCCCCACCACACCAAGCATGTCCCCAGAGTTTCAGGCTGTAGTTCCGAATGGGACCTTTGTAAGGCTCTAAGGGAAAAGCCACAATCACTAGTTCAAGTTATTTCATAAAGGGCTGGTTAATTACAACTCCAGGACCCCCTCAATTCAATTTCACCTTATCAGATTCTTTAGCCAAATGGTGAAAAATAATCATGGGGCAAAATCAGTGGAAAAACTCTGGTGACATGAATAATCAGAGTAGATCAACTCCCCCAGGGAATGACAAAGGAGACTCAACAGAAGATCCCATTAACAAACAAATGGCTAAGATGTCAGAAATTGAATTCAGAATTTGGATCGCAAATAAGATTAACAGAATGGAGGTAAAGATGGATTTAGAATTTCAAGGAGCAATTCAAATGTTGTCTCAAGAATTCAATGAATTCAAAATGACCAAAGATTTTGACACATTGAGGCAAGAACTTGCAGCCATCAAAGATCTGAGAAATGTGGTAGAATTCCTCAGTAATAGAATGGAGCAGGCAGAAGAAAGGATCTCTGACATTGAAGAAAAAGCTTTTGAATGCTCCCAAACACTCTCAGAGGATGCGAAGTAGAGAGCAAAAATGGATCATTCCCTGAGAGAATTGTGGTACCACTCCAAAAGAGCAAACATTTGCCTCATAGGAATCCCTGAAGGAGAAGAGGATGGTCCAAAGGACACAGATACTCTACTTCAAGAGATAATTGAGGAGAACATCCCAAGCATGGCAAGAGATTATGAAATTCAGGTGGCAGACAGTCTCAGAACCCCAGCACAACTCAACCCAAATAAAGCATTTTCTAATCACATTGTAATTAAGTTCACCAAGGTTACAATGAAGGAGAAAATCCTACAAGCAGCCAGACATAAGACAATCATAATCTACAAGGGGAAGAATATTAGAATTACTTCAGCTCTCTCTGATGAAACTTTTCAAGCCAGAAGAGGATGGCCATAGACCTTCAATCTCCTAAAACAAAACAACTTTCAGCTCAGGATCCAGTATCCAGCCAAATTGAGCTTCATTTATGACAGAGAAGTTAAATATTTTAATGACATACAAAGGTTGAAGAAATTTACCATAACTAAACCAGCTCTTCAGGATATTCTCCATAATGTCCAGCCCAATGCTCTACCACCAATGTAAACTCTGTCTGAAATTCTTGACCCAAACCCAATTTCCAAAGTGGTGAATAGATTCAAAATGTCTACTGGACTTTCAGAAAACTTGACACCCAAAATATTACCAGGCTTATCAATAGTCTCTATTAATGTGAACGGCTTAAACCATCCTCTTAACAGGCACAGGTTGGCTGAAAGGATACAAAACTCAGGCCAGATGTCTTCTGAATATAAAAATCTCATATTACTTTAAAGGATAAATATAGAATCAGGGTGAAGCTATGTACATCTATAATCCAGGCAAATGGAAATCAGAAAAAAGCAGATGTGGCGATTTTATTTAGAGATACACTAGGTTTTAAACCAAGAAAAGTAAGGAAAGACAAGGATAGTCACTTCATATTTGTTAAGGGAAACACTCAACATGATAAGATGTCAATTATGAACATTTATGTGTCCAACCAGAATGCTCCTCAATTTCTAAGCGAGACCCTAACAGACCTGAGCAATTTAATAACTTCCAGCACCATAATAGTTGAAGTTTTTAATACCCCTTTTGCAGAGTTGGATAGATCCTCCAATTAGAAACTAACTAAAGAACATTTTGGACTTAAACTTCACCATACAAAAATTGAATTTAACAGATATATACTGTTAGAACATTTCATCCTAACAAAACTGAATGCATATTCTTCTCATCTGTCCATGGAACATCCACCATAATTGATCATATCTTAGGTTACAAGTCTAACCTCAGCAAATTTAAAAATATAGAAATTATTCTTTGTATTTTCTTGTATCATCATGCAATAAAAGTTGAATTCACCAATCACAGGTTTCTACATATGCATACAAAGGCATGGAAACTAAATAACCTTATGCTGAATGATAGCTGGGTCATAGATGAGATTAAGAAGGAAATTGCCAAATTTTTGGAACAAAACAAGAATGAAGATATGAATTATGAGAACCTGTCTGATATTGAAAAGACAGTCATAAGAGGGAAATTTATAGCACTGTAAGCCTTCCTCAAGAGAATGGAAAGAAAGGAAGTCAATACCTTAATGGGACATCTTAGGCAACTGGAAAACGAAGAACGTTCCAACCCCAAACCCAGCAAGAGAAAAGAAATGACTAAAATTAGAGAAGAATTAAATGTAATGGAAAACAAAAGAATTATTCAAAAGATCAATAAATCAAAAAGTTGGTTTTTTGAAAAATTCTACAAAATTGATAAATCCTTGGCCAACCTAACCAAAAATAGAAAATTAAAGTCTCTAATATCATCAATGAGAAATGACAAAGGCAAACTAAAAACAGACACCTCAGAAATTCAAAAAATCCTTAATGAATACTATAGAAAACTTTATTCTCAGAAATATGAAAATCCAAAAGAAATTGACCAATGCTCGGAAGCACGCCAACTTCCTAGACTTAATTGGAAATGCTGAACATACCTATATTAAGAACAGAAATACGATTAATTATATGAGATCTCCGCAAAAAGAAGAGTCTGCTACCAGATGGCTTCACATCAAAATTCTACCACACCTTCAGAGAGGAACTAGTATCTATATTACTTAACATTTTCCAAAACAAAGAAAAAGAAGGAATATTTCCCAGCACATTCTATGAAGCAAATATCACCCTGATCCCCAAACCAGGGAAAGACCCAACAAGAAAAGAAAACTATAGACCAATATCTTTAATGAATATAGATGCAAAAAATATTCAGTAAGATACTAGCAAACAAAATCCAGCAGCATATCAAATGAATTATACACCATGATCGAGTGGGTTTTATACCAGGGTCTCAAGGATGGTTCAATATTTGCAAATCTATAAATATAATACATCACATAAACAAACTAAAAAACAAAGACCATATAATTCTCTCAATAGATTCAGAAAAAGCTTTTGACATAATGAGTAATCCATGTTTTGGGAAAAAAAGTGATTATGAGATGGCTTCTCAAAAGCCTGAGTTAATCTTGACTGTGGAAAGGGAAATTGATTAACCACATGCACTCTGAGAGCGTGCACTTTGCATTTGCTCAATATTTTCTGTGAGCTCACTGCAACAAGAGGGAATCAACTTGATCTCCAATGCGGCCTGTGGAAATTCAGACTGATTGGAATTTTAGGTGTGTATATGTGTGAATATACATACACACACACTATATGTACCCAGTGCAAAGTTGAGGTTTATTAAAGTATGTTTCTATTGCTCACTGAAAAAAAAAAAAGCTTTTGACAATATCCAGCATCCTTTCATGATGAAAACACATAAGAAAATAGGTATAGAAGGGACTTTTCTTAAACTGATAGAGGCTATCTACAGCAAACCCACAGCCAATATCATATTGAATGCGGTAAAATTGAAAACATTTCTGCTCAGATCAGGAAACAGGCAAGGATGCCCATTGTCTCCACTGCTTTTTAACATTGTAATGGAAGCCTTAGCCATCATACTCAGGCAAGAGAATGTGATCAAAGTATCCAAATAGGGTCAGAGGATCTCAAACTTTCACTCTTCACAGATGATATGATTTTATACCTGGAAAACCCAAGAGACTCAACCATAAAACTAGAAGTGATCAAGGAATACAATAGCATCTCAGGATACAAGACTCATCAAAAATATAAATTGGGGGAAATATTCTCTATTTAACAAATGTTGCTGGGAGAATTGGCTGGCAACTTGTAGAATACTGAACCTGGACCCATACATTCAACCATTAACAAAAATTGACTCTCACTGGATAAAAGATCTAAACTTAAGACATTAAACTATAGAGATTCTTGGAGAGAGTGAAGAAGAATCACTTAAAGAAATTGACCTGGGAGAATACTTTATGAGGAGGACCCCCAGGCAATTAAAGCAACACCAAAAATACACTACTGGGATCTGATTAAACTAAAAAGCTTCTGCAAATCCAAGAACACAGTAAGTAAAGCTAGCAGACAGCCCTCAGAATGGGAGAGGATATTTGCAGGATATGCTTCTAACAAAGGTTTGATAACCAGAATGTTGATAACAGACAACCAAAACTTGTTAGTAAGAAAAGAACAAGTAATCCCATTTCATTGTGGGCAAGGGACTTGAACGGAAGCTTCTCTAAAGAAGATAGGCACATGGCCTTCAAAAACATGAAAAAATGCTCATCATCTTTAATCATCAGAGAAATGCAAATCCAAACCACTTTGAGATATCATCTAACTCCCGTGAGACTGGCTCATGTAACAAAATCCCAAAACTACAGATGTTGGCACGGATGTGGAGAAAAGGGAACACTTCTGCACTGCTGGTGGGAGTGCAAACTAGTACGTCCATTCTGGAAAGAAGTATGGAGAATACTCAGGGATCTAAAAGTAGACCTGCCATTTGATCCTACAATTCCTCTACTAGGTGTATATCCAAAAGACCAAAAATCACTTTATAACAAAGATATTTGCACCAGATTGTTCATTGCAACTCAATTCATAATAGCCAAGTCATGGAAGATGCCCAAGTGCCCATTGACCCATGAATGGATTAATAAATTGTGGTATATGTATACCATGAAATATCATGAAGACTTAAAAAAGAGAGAGACTTTACCTCTTTTATGTTCACATGGATGGAACTAGAACATATCCTACTTTTTAAAGTATCTCAAGAATGGCAGATAAATATCCCATGTACTCACTACTATCATGAAACCAATTTACAAACACACTTTCATATGAAGAATAGATCACTACTATGGCCCAAGATGAAGGATGGATGAGGGAGGATGGGAGAGAATGGGGAAGTCAGATCAAGGGAGGGTGAATGGTGGGATCACAGCTATGGTGCATAATGCAAGGGTACATATCGGATCTATTAGTATAGAGTGTAAATGTCTTAACACAATAACTGAGTAAACGAGATCAGGTATATATATTAACCCGTGTAATGTAAGCATTCCTAATTCTATATTAAATCAGCACATTATATCTCATAAATGCATTAATGTATACATTATCTATGTGTTTATGATTTAATAAAAATTTAAAATTAAAATTAAAATTAAAAGAAAAGTTAAAAAGAAAAGATCCTAGCAAACAGAATCCAGCAACACATTAAACAAACTAGACACCATGACCAAATTGGTTTTATCCCAGGGTCTCAAGAATGGTTCAATATACATAAATCTATAAATATATTGCATCACATAAACTAAATAAAAAATATAAGATATTTTTTAATTTTTATTTAAAAAATTATTATACCAGGTGTCCATAAAGTTCATGTGCAATTTAAAACACCCAACTATTTTAAATTGCACATGAACTTTATGGATACTCTGTATATTTTTTCACAATATTATGGGAGTACAAATGCTTTGGTTACATGTATTGCTTTTGTACTGCTTGAGTCCAAGTTAAATGTGTGACCAACACCCAGATACAGTACACTGTACCTATTAGGCATAATTTCACACATCACCTTCTCCCCTCCCACCTACTTGATTGAGTTCTATTTCCATTTGTATACCTTAGTGCTAATCAGTTAGTTAAAATTTAATAGTGAATGCATGTGGTGTTTGCTTTTCCATTTTAAAGATACTTCATTTAGAAGAATGGTCTGTGGGTCCATCCAGATTGTTACAAATGGTATTACTTTGTTTTCAATGTGTGAGTAGTACTCCATGGTATACATATGCCTCATGATATTAATCTACTAATAAGTTGATGGGCACTTGGGCTGATTCCATATCTTCACAAATGTGAACTATACTGAAAGGAACATTTGAGTGCAAGTGTCCTTATGATAAAATGATATTTTTACCTTTGCGTAAAAACACAGTAGTGGAATTGCCAAAACATATTGTAGGTATATTTTAGTTCTTTGAGGACTCTCCATGCTCTTTATCAACAGAGATTTTTACTAGTTTGAAGTCCTATCAACAGTGTGTAAGTGTTGCTTCCTCTCCACATCCCTGCCAGCATCTACTATTGGGGACTTTTTGTTAAATGATATTTTCATTGGGATTAGGTGGTATTTCATTGTTGTTTTAATTTTAACTTCCCTGAACATTAGTGAGGCTGAGCATTTTCTCATTCTATTAGAAAACTTTTTTACATATATTTTGTCCACTTTTTAATAAGATTGTTTTATTTTTTCTTCCTGATTTGTTTGAGTCCTTTTGGATTCTGATAATTAGCCTTTATTATATGTATAGTTTGTAAACATTTTCTTTTATTATGTAACTTTTATGTTAGCTCTATTGATTATTTCCTTGGCTGTGCAGAAACTTTTTAATTTAATCTTGTCCCATTTATTTATTTTTGTGGTTAACACTGTTCTCCTCTTCATAAATTCTTTGCCTAGACTGATATCTAGAAGAATTTGTTTAACATTTTTATCTAGAATTCTTATGGCTTCATGCACTAGATTTAAGTATATTATCCATCTTGAATTAAATTTTTGTGAGTTATGAGCGATATGGATCCTATTTCAATTCTGTACAGGTGACTGTCCGATTACCCAATCATAATATATTGAATAGGGATTCTTTTCCCCAGTGTATATTGTTTTCAACTTTGTCAAAAATCAGGTAGCAAGACATGGATGTTTTAACATCTGGATTCTGTGTTTTGTTCCATTAGTCTATGTCTCTATTTTTGTGCCGATACTATGCTGTATTTGTTACAATGGTCTGACTGTATAACTTAAGGTCTGGTAAAGTGATGTCTCAGGATGTGTTCTTTGTTCTCAAGATTTCCCTGGCTATCTGGGCTCTTTTCTGGTTCCAAGTGAAGCACAGAGTGATTTTCTTTTCCAGTTCTGTAAAATATAATGCTGGTTTTTTAATGAGGATTGCATTGAATCTGTAAATCACTTTGAGTAGCATGGACATTTTAACAATGTTGATTCTGCCTATTGATGAGAATAATGTTTTTTCCAATTATTTACATTATCTACAATTTATTTCCTTGGTGATTCATAGTTTTCCTTTTAGAGATCTTAGAGTTCTCTCTTTAGAGATCTCTTCAGTTAAGTAAATCATAAGGTATTTTATTTTCTTTGTAGTTATTACAGAAGGTATTGGGATTTTTATTTTATTTTCAGCTTGTTTGTTGTTGTATAGGGATGCTACTGATTTGTCTACCTTGATTTTGTAACCCGATGCTTTCCTCAATTTCTTTATCAGTTGCAGAACTCTTTTTGTGGAATCTTTTGGGTTTTCTTGATATAAGATTATATCATTGGCAAAAAATGATAGCTTAATCTCCTCATTCCTCATTTAGATACACTTAATTTCCTTCTCCTGCCTGGTTGTTCTGGCTATGACTTCCACCTCTATTTTGAATACAAGTGGCGACAGTGGGCATCCTTATCTTATTCCAACTCTCAGTGGGAATTTTATGAATTTTCTTTACTCATATAATGATGGATGTGGGTTGGTTGTATATAGATTTTATAATTTTGAGATATATTGCATCTAGGCCTATTTTGTTTAGAATTTTTTATTTCAAATTAATATGAGGGTTAAAATCATTAAGTTACAGTGTTTTCACTTCTAAGGTAAAGTTCTCATTGTACTTGGGCTTTTCACCCAGGGTTTGTACTGAACACCCTCAAATTGTGTACATTAGGTAAGAACCCACCAATTGCCCTCCCTCCTCTCCCCTCCCCTTTGCTAGGCTATATTTATGTTTTATTATTTGTGTGGGAGTGTAACTGTTTATGTATCGGTTTCATATTAGTATTGAGTACATTGGATTTTTATTTTAATTCTTGAGATACTTTACTAAGAAGAATGTGTTTCAACTCCATCTAGGTAAATCTAAATGATATAAAGTCTACACCTTTTCTTATGGCTGAATAGTACTCCATGGTATACATATATCACAGTTACCACAGTTTGTTAATCCATTTGTGTGTTGATAGGCATTTGGGTAGCTTCCACTACTTGACAACTATGAATTGAGCTGCAATAAACTTTATAGTGAAAATATCTCTGTGGGAAAATGATTTTGGCTCTTCTTGATAGATACCTAGTAGTGGAATTGCAGGAAGGTCAACTTTTAGTGCTTTGAGAATTCTACATCTTGCTTTCCAAAAAAAATTGTATTAGTTTGCAATCCCACCAGAGGTATAGCAGTGTTCTCTTCTCTTCATGTCCACACCATCATGTGCAGCTATGGGACTTTGTGATGTAGGCTAATTTCACTGGAGTTAGGTGATATCTCACAGTGATTTTTATTTGCATTTCTCTCATGACTAGGGACAATAAGCATCTTTTCATGTGTTTGTTGGTCATTCATCTGACATCTTCAGAAAAGTTTCTGTCCAAGTCTCTTGCCCCCTTATAAATGAGGTGTTTGCTCTTTTATTGTTGATAAGTTTGATTTGTCTATAGATTCTAGTTATCAAGGCTTTTTCAGATTCATAACATGCAAAAATATTCTCCCATTCCAAAGGCTATGTGCTTTCTTTACTTGTGGAACTCTTGGCTGTGCAGAAGATTTTAATTTGATTAAGTCTCAGAATTTATCTTAGGTGTTGCTGCAACAACCGGGGAAGGTGTTCCTCATAAAATCTTTTTCCAGACCAATATGTTCAATTATGTATTTTGTGTCTTACATTTACATCTTTTATCCAGCAAGAATCAATTTTTGTCAATGGTGAGAGTTATGGGTACAGTTTTAGTCTTCTATATGTGGCTAGCCCAGTCTCCCAGCCCCATTTATTAAATGGGGATTATTTTCCCCAGTGCATGCTTTTGTTTGGTTTATCAAAGATTAAATAGCAATATATGGCTGGGTTGATCTCTAAATTCTCTATTCTATTTCTTGGATCTATATCTCTATTTTTGGGTCAGTACCATGATGTTTTGACTACTATAGACTTAAAGTATAATGTGAATTCTATTGAAATTATGCCTCCAGATTTGTTTTTATTTCTAAAAATTATATTGGCTATTTATGCTTTTTCTGTTTCCATATGAAATTGAGTACTCTTTATTCAAGTTCTTTAAAGCATTACATTGGTACTTTGATAGGGATTGAATTAAATATCTAGATTTCTTTGCATAGTATAGACATTTTAATGATGTTGATTCTTCTCAGCTATGAGCATGGTAAGTTCTTTCATTTGTAATATCTTCTCCTATTTCTTTTTTCAAAGTTTCATAGTTCTTTTTATGTAGATCTTTCACATCCTTTGTTAGATGTATTCACAGGTATTTCATCATCTTTAGAGCTACTGTAATAGGTATAGAATCTTTTTTTTTTTTTTTTTGAGACAGAGCCTCAAGCTGTCACCCTGGATAGAGTGCTGTGGCATCACAGCTCTCAGCAACCTCCAATTCCTGGGCTCAAGCGAGTCTCCTGCCTCTGCCTCCCAAGTAGCTGGGACTACAGGTGCCCGCCACAACCTGACCATTTTTTGGTTGCAGCCATCATTGTTGTTTGGTGGGCCTGGGCTGGATTCGAACCCTCCAGTTCAGGTGTACATGGCTGGCGCCTTAGCCTGTTGAACCACAGGCGCCGAGCTTGTATAGAATCTTTTATTTTATTCTCAGCTTGATTGTTAATGGCACATAGGAAGACTACTGGTTTGTGGACATTGAATTTGTATCCTGAGATGATGCTATATACCTTGATCACTTCTAAGA
>CAUYRH010150698.1:0-21984 GCA_963574655.1 Perodicticus potto | reverse complement strand
GCCCACCAAACAACAATGACGGCTGCAACCAAAAAATGGCCGGGCGTTGTGGCGGGCGCCTGTAGTCCCAGCTACTTGGGAGGTGGAGGCAAGAGACTCGCTTGAGTCCAGGAATTGGAGGTTGCTGTGAGCTGTGATGCCACGGCACTCTATCCAGGGTGACAGCTTGAGGCTCTGTCTCAAAAAAATAAAAATAAATAAAAAATAAATGAAGACGTTCACTTTGAGGTACGCAGGGTTTAGGTTGGGCCTTGTCTAATGGCAGCCGGCAGTTTGGGTCTGGCCCCCAAAGAGTGGTGACGTTGGGGGCAAGGATCAGCCCTGGCGTGGAGGTGGCAGGTGAGCTGGACGCAGAAGCAGAGGTGGGTAAGAGTGTGGGGAAGGGGCGGAGGGCTGGGGACTTCTCGCTTCCAGGAGTTGTGCGTAAGAGCTGGGGCGGCAGCAAAACTGGACCCCACGACGGAGACCAAAGTTGGATAAGGAGAGAACCTCAAAGAGGGACTGCAGGGGGCGCTCTGCCAGCTGCGAAGAGAATCGACGCTGGCTGGGGCTGGCGAGAAGACGGGGTGGGCAGTGTCCCCGTGGTGTGGCTTGGCTCCCTGACGGGGGGCACTTAGAGGGTGGCATGGACTCCCTGCACACCCTGGCTGTGAGCTGGGCAGCGGGGGCGGCCTGTCCTCTGACACGTCTCGGCGTCTTCCTGAGCAGCTGTGCTCGGTCACGGCTGAGCTTTTAACGTTTGTCCGAGCCGGCTCACCTTTTCCCTAGCTGGCCTGGAAGGCCACGGTCCTCTTTACTCCTCAAGCCAGAAGGTGCACTCTGGTCAGTGAGCTGGGGTTGCTGCACTGAGAAGGCTGCCTAGGCCACGTCACCTTCCAGGCTGGCTGAACACCGGCCAGCTCTCTGCCTGGCGTCTGACCGTCCCTCCCGCTCCGTCCTCAGCACCCAGCCAGGTTAAGAGCCCGGCTGCGAGTGGGGAATCTCACCGGAGGGGGCAGGGACTCAAGTTTGGGAGGAAAACTGTTTGGTGACGCTTGGCTTCACGTATTCCCCCAAAATGAAAATCCAGCTGGTCTGTTCCCCCGGTTTGTCTCTGAAGCAGTATCTGGTATTTATAGAAGACTGAACCAAGGGCCAATCAGCTCAGAATGGAAATTCCTGAGCCTGGAGTTCTCCGGAGCAGCCATCTCCTGGCTTTCTCTCTCCCTGGGGTTCAGCTAAGGTTTTCTCTTGACAACTTTCACGCTCTTAGAAGTTTGAAGAGGCCCAAGTGGGAGAAAGGACACTAGCACACACTCTCTTTATTCTGGTGCAGACACTTCGTGCGCTCTTTAGAGTCCACGGCAAGAAGGCCGGCGGGCAGCAAGGAGAACGGCCCAGTGAGGGGCCGAGGCGCAGCTGCAGGCGGGCTCTCTGAGGGCAGTGGGCATTGCCTCCCGACCCTGCAGCCTCTGGGCCCTCCTGCTTCTGAAACTACGAGCCCTGCTAACCTACTGGGCAGAAACCAGATTGTTTTTGTTAGCGCACACCTCCCAGCTATAGGGAAAGGAATTGTGAGGTAGTTGACATTTAAAATGGCAGCTGCCATGAGTGAGATATCCATTGACACATTCATTAAATGTCACCACTTTTGTTTCTCTTCCACGTTCAGTGCGAAAGTTATTCTAAATTAATTACACAGCCTCTTGATTTATTCCTTCCATCCCCCTCCCTGCTCCTCGCCACCCTCTCCAAGCTTGAGAGCAGCACAGTGGCTCATGACCTTTGTTCTCGAGTTCCTCAGCTGAGAACGGTGAGCAGAGGCCTTCAGAGAAAGAGCGGACTGTCCCAACCTGCTCTCTGGGGGACGTCGCTGCCATTGAAGCGGTTGTAGCCCTCAGATGAGGGAAATGAGGCTCAGAGAGGTTAAGTGATCCATCTGGGTAGAATGAAGAGGCTGGAGAAGCCAGAGTTTAAGCCAGGCCTTCTGGAAGCTCCTGAGTTTAGTGAATCTATTAGGGTAAAAGAGAGGAATCCGTCTTCATGTGGCCAATCTGGAAGGAACGGCATTCCATGTCAGGTAGCCCCTGGGATGAAATACACTGGAGAATGCAATCCAACCGTCCAGCTTCCCTGCCAGGGAGAGGGTGAGCCAGGAGCGGGAAGGCAGCTACGGAGCAGAGTCCAGGAGACACACGGGCACTCTCTCTGCATAACAAGTCGGGCATATTCAGATCATTTGGAAAAGAAAGTTATTTCTTCCTTTATTTTAATTTAATTTAAGGAAGATGGTACTGAAGCTTGTCTGGTTCTTTGATTTCACAATCCATTTTAACTGTTGTGTGTCATTGTCGATAATTTCTCCAGGGAGATGAAAGACCATGGTACAAAGGGCCGTAAGCCCTTTCAACTGTGATTAGTAAGTCCTCTGTCATCGCAAGGACTCACATTTTCAAAAACACTTAGAGTTCCTAGCCACCAGTTTTCATTCCTTCTCACCCTATCCTGAAGAGCTCCCACAAAGCTGGCTCGGGCACGAACTGCGGAGTGGAGTGGGGAGGGAAGGAGGGCTGCATGGCTCAGCAGAGCCCGAGGCACCACCCACGTCAGGGCTCTGTGTCTCTCTCGATAATCCCTGGTGTGTCACCGAACTTCCCCAATCTGTGTGGAAAAAGAGCCACCTCAGGGGAAAGAGTCACACATCCCCTGGGTTCCTGCCCCCAGCACTAATTTACTGCAAGTTAGTCATCCTCAGCTCAGATCCCCCCAGGAAGAGTCGAAACTATGCTCCAGGAGGGAGAGGGAAGAGGGGAGGCTGGAGAGGCGAGCCAGCCTGTGGGTGCGCCTGAGTTGCAGGGTTCCTCTGAACCCCCGAGTTCCGTCTGCCCTCTCTCCTGGCAGCTCAGCATTGAATTTCCTTCTCATCAAGTCCAATGGCTCCGGTTTTGTTTGGAGCTGCATGTTGTAGCCCCATGAGCCTGCCTGTCTTTACTGAGTTCAGCACTGCTTTTCAGGAGAGCTGCTAAGTTACCCTGACTTGACTTTTCCCTGCGTTGTCTGTCATAGGACACATTTGTAGGGTGACTGGCTGGGGTTGGGTGAGATGGGCAGATCCCACAACTTTTTATCTGATCCTGGAATAAATGATATGGGGGATCAACTTAGTATGCATTTGACTTAAGCCATTCTTTTCCCCAGTTCCGTGGCTCACACCTGGGGGGGACGTGGCTCACACCTGTAATCCTAACACTCTGGGAGGCCAAGGCAGGAGAATTGCTTGATCTCAGGAGTTTGAAACCAACCTGAGCAAGAGTGAGACTCTGTCTCTACTGAAAACAAACAAACAAACAAAAAAACAACTAGCTGGCTTGGTGCCCATAGCTCAGTGAGTAGCACACTGGCAATATACACTGAAGCTGGTGGGTTGGGGATGGCCCAGATCTGCCAAGCAACAATGACAACTGCAACCAAAAAAATAGCCAGGTGTTGTGGCAGGCACCTGTAGTTCTAGCTACTCAGGAGGCTGAGGCAAAAGAATGGCTTAAGTCCAAGAGTTAGAGGTTGCTGTGAGCTATGACACCACAGCACTCTACCGAGGGTGACATAGTGAGACTCTGTCTTAAAACAACAAGAACAAAACAAAACCAACTAGCTGGGTGTTATGGTGGGCACCTGTAGTTCCAGCTACTGGGGAGGCTGAGGCAAGAGGATCGCTTGAACCCAGGAGACTGAGGTTGCTATGAGCTGTGATACCACAGAACTTTACTGAGGGCAACAAAGTGAGACTCTATCTCAAACAACATCGACAACCCCAAAAGCAAACAACAAATTAGTATGCATGATAGATGATCCTCAAAGAGGCCATTTCAGGGTCCTCTTCAGGAAGGGATGAGGCTGGGGTAGCAGAGGATTGTGAACTCCAGAGGAGACAGACACGTAAATGAAAAATTACTCTATAATATGATAAGGGCAAAACTAGAGATATGCCGGAGATGTAAGGCATCTTAGAGAAGGATTCCCTAACCCAGACAAATTCCCAGCCCAGTTAGGTATTTGTACACACATGTTCATAGCAGCCTTATTCATAATAGCTGTGTTTGTTAGACGGCACTTAGCATCGTGCTTTAACATTCGAGCTCTAGGATTTAATTAGCTGGGTTTAGTTTCGTGACTTTGGCAAGCTCCTTAACCTCTTAGGGTTGGAGGGAGAACTAAATGAGATTATGTATCAGAGCAGTGCCTGGTATGTGGTCAGTGCTCAGTGTATGTGGCTTGTTATTGTTATCACTTTGTGTGTCCTCAGACCTAGCATGAGACCTGATATACACTAGATGCTCCATGTTTTTGCTGAATGAATGGATGAGTAAATACGTATGTGGCTGCAGAGAAAGAGCGAGCCTGCCACAACGGGAGTAAATTCCCCCGGAGCTGTTGAGCATTCTGGGTCTGAGGCAGGGCAGGAGAGAGAAGTTGGCTCGTGGGCTTGCGTTTTGTTGGCAGGTTGGGAGTTGGGCCAGGACTTTTGCAGACATGGGAGATGACTTCCACAGGAAATTGGCAAAAGTTGAGTTTAATGTGAAAGATCTGGTTGGCTGGATTTGACCTCTATGCTGTACTTGACTCTGAACTAAGGTCGGTGTGTGTATTGGGTGGACCCCAGAGATGAGGTGGATGGAAGGTCAGCAAATGACACCTTGTCCTCAAGAGTTGGGTCCCTGTCATTATTACCCAAAGCAATCTGCAGATTCAATCCAGTCCCTATAAAAATCCTAATTTTTTTTTAAGACATAGAAAAATTCATATGGAATCTCCAAATAGCCTAAACAATTTTGAAAAAGAACAAAGTGAAAGACCACACTTCCTGATTTTAAAACTTACAAAGCTGCGGTAACCAAAACAGTGTGTTATATTGGCAACAAACACAGACATATATACCAATGAAATAGAATAAAAAGCTCAGTAAGAAACCCTTGCATATATGGTCAAATGGTTTTCGAGAGGGGTAACATACCATGCAGAAAAGACAGTCTTTTCAACAAACGCTACTGGGATCTGAAACTAAAACTCTTAGAAGAAAATATAGGAGAAAGACCACATGAAATTAGATTTGGCGATGATTTCCTGGATATGGTGTCAAAGGCACAGGCAGCAAAAGAAAAAAGACAAACTGAACGTCATCAAAATTAAAAGCTTTTGTGCCTTGAAGGACATGTTCAACAGCATTAGAAGGCAACCCACAGAATGGGAGACAATATTTGAAAATCACTGAAAATAATGGATTAATATCCAGAACATATATAGGAATCCTACAACTTAACAATAACAACAGAAACAATCTGTTCAAAATAGGTAAGGGCTTGAATGGATATCTTTCCAAAGACGGAATGCAAATGTCCAATAAAGACATGAAAAAAATGCTCAACATCACTCATCATTAGGAAAATGCAAATTGCAAGTCAAAACCACAATGAGACATCACTTCACACCCACGAGACTGGCCACCATGTGTTGGCAAAGATATGGAGAAATTGGAACTCTGTGCAGCGCTGATGGGCTTGTATAATGGTGCAGCTACTGTGGAAAACGGTATGGTGGCCTTCAAAAAATTAAAAATGGAATTACTACATGATCCAGCAACCCCACTTCTGGGTCTATATCTAAAGGAATTGAAGGTGAGGCCTCAAAAAGATATTTGTACATACATGTTCATAGCAGCATTATTCATAATAGCTAAAATATGGAAGCAACCCACGAGTCCCTTGATGGATAAATGGATAAGCAAAATGGGGTGCAGACATACAGTGGATTATTATTCCTCCTTAAAATGGAAGGGAATTTGGACACATGCTACAACACGGATGAGCCCCGAGGATGTTATGCTGAGTGAAAAATGTCAACCACAAAAGGACAAACATCGAGTGATACCACTCATATGAGGTACTGAGCGTGGTCACATTCACAGAGACAGAAAGTAGAACAGTGGTTTCCAGGAGCTGGGGAGGGAATGCGGAATTATTATTTGATGGGTATGGAGTTTCAGTTTTGCAAGATGAAAAAAGGTCTGCCGATGACTGGTGGTGATGGTTGTATAACGATATGAATGTATTTGATGCCACTGAACTGTATACTTAAAACAGTTAAAGTCCAGGCACAGGGGCTCACGCCTGTAATCCCAGCACTCTGGAGGCGAGGCCGAGGCAGGTGGTTCACCTGAGCTCAGGAGTTCAAGATCAGCCCGAGCGAGAGTGAGACCCCATCTCTACTAAAAACTAGCCAGACTTCATGGCAAGTGCCTATAGTCTCAGCTACTCCAGAGGCTGAGGCAGGAGGATTGCTTGAGTCCAGGACTTTGAGGTTGCTGTGAGCTATGATGATGTCATGACACTCTACCCAGGGTGACAGAGTGAGACTCTGTCTCAAAAATAAAAGTTAGGGCAGCGCCTGTGGCTCATGGTGTAGGGCGCTGGCCCCATATACCAAAGGTGGCGGGTTCAAACCCAGCCTCGGCGAACTGCAAAAACAGAAAAATAGCTGGGCGTTGTGGCGGGTGCCTGTAGTCCCAGCTACTTGACAGGCTGAGGCAAGAGAATCGCCTAAGCCTAGGAGTTGGAGGTTGCTGTGAGCTGTGTGACGCCACAGCACTCTACTGAGGGTGATAAAGTGAGACTCTGTCTCTACAAAAAATAAATAAATAAATAAAAGTTAAAATGAGGGTGGTGCCTGTGGCTCAGTGGGTAGAGCGCCAGCCCCAGGTATTGAGGGTGGCAGGTTCAAACCCGACCCCGGCCAAACTGCAACAAAAAAAAAATAGCTGGGCATTGTGGCAGGTGCCTGTAGTCCCAGCTACTTGGGAGGCTGAGGCAAGAGAATCGCCTAAGCCCAGGAGTTGGAGGTTGCTGTGAGCTGTGTGACGCCATGGCACTCTACCGAGGGCGATAAAGTGAGACCCTGTCTCTACCAAAAAAAAAAAAAAGTTAAAACGGAAAATTTTATTTTATATATATTTTACCACAATTTTTTAAAATGTCAAGAGCACAGCTGAGAGGGTAATTGTTGGGGGGGTTCCCACAAACATGGGCAAAAATGGACTTTTGTGAATTGAGTTATATTTAAGCAACTCGAATTATCTTGTTATGAAGAATCATTTTAGGGAGGCCTTGATCGATCTGTTTTTTGTTCATCAGCATTTTCATCGATTAGCTTTGCCCGGGCACCTCTCCATTGCTATTCACATCATTTTCTTTTTCCCTGACCTCTGAATGTTGATGGCTCCTCAAGAACCTCTTTTGGAGGCTCTCCTTGTCTTCTTGCGCTGGCTTCCCAGCTCAGCCCCTGTCTTCGCATCTCATTGCGGCGTGTGAGCGTTCTGTGAGCTAACATCTCTTGCCTGACCTCTCTGCCAGCTGCGTCTTGAGCTGCAGCTGTCTGCTGGATCTCCGTCCAGCATCTCAGACTCAGTTTGGTCCAAACCGGGCTCATTATTTTTGCGTGCTCTGCTGAGTCTCTGGTTTCTGTGGAAGGCACAGAACACTCGGTTTCCAAGGCATAAAGGCATACAACATTTATGAGTCCCCTTCCATGTCCCTGGTCTTCCAGATTAGCTCAGCTGTCAGCCCTGTTGCATTTTCCCTCTGTGACCACCCCATGTTGTGCAGGTGCCCTGTGTCCAGTGACCACCTGTGCCGGGCTCAGCCCCTGCCCACCCCCTGCCCTTGAGTAGACTGCTGTAACAGTCTCCCCCCTCTTTGCCCGCAGTCTTTTGTCACAGGTTTGTGGCTGTTAACCACACAGAGGAAAGCTGGGGAGAGGCCAGTCCTGTTTACCAGGGAATCAGGCATCTAGATAGTTCTCACCCTGAAGGGGGGCAGGATACAGCACACATCATAAAGTTTTGAGTGGCTTCTGGCTGAAAAATAGCCTGTGGAGGGGAGGGTGGCTAAGCGAATGGGCTTGGGCAGCTGTCAGTTCCAGGCTACTGGTGCATGTGGGAGTAGGCGCCAAATCAGCAAGGGAGAGTGGATGTGGTTGGTAAGAGTGGGGCAGGGGCCAGGTCTAGAGCCTGGTGGAGTGGGGGTCAGGGCAGGGGACAACAGGGCTCCTTGGGCAACAGTCCTGCCTAGTCTGCCTGGATTGACCAGGGCAAACAAGCAAGGTGGCGGCTGGACAGGGGCTTCACTATCTCCCTGGGACTCAGGGTGGTGGCAGCCCTGGGAATTCCTCTGCTCTGGGGCTTTGATTGTATGGACCCCTCAGCTTGGAATATGCCCCCTCCTCACAACCTCCAGGCCTCCAAATCCCACTCATCCTTAAGGACCTAGATTAGATGCCACTTCTTTCTGGAAGCGGCTGCTCATTCTGATGTTCTTTCTTGGATATCTATGGCCTTTTACTTCCCTTCCCTTACTGCATTCCTCTCTCTCCCTTGAACTATCATTACTTTTTGCCTCTTTACTAGACTAAAAGCTTCATTGTTTCCCCATATTAGTGTCTCTGGATCTGCGGCTCAGTACCTGTCAGCCTCCACAGGCCTGTTTGAGCTCACTGTGGTTAACTCCATATTTCTAGTTATTCCCCCTGGGCGCCTGGGCCCCGTCTGTTTTGGGAGGCCTGATGAGCAGCTCTGGCAATGGGCTAAAAAGGAAAGTGACACTCTTTCACTTTCCAAGGAAAGGATGCTCTTCCAGGCCAGAGCATTTAGACCAGGCTGAAACCCTTCCAAGTGCTCTTTGCCTTCAGATGTGGCAGCTAGCAACCTTTGTGATGTTGGCCACTCTGTCACCCTTGAGCCCCCTGAATAAACAGGACAGCAGAGCCCCCTTGCAGACCTGTGCTGGGCACCCCACGTGAATGAGAACCAAGCCTTTGTTATTTCCAGACACTGAAACCTGCAGGTTGTGGCTGCAGCAGAGCCCAACCCAGACTGCAAGGCACAGTTTGGATAGATAAACATCTCTGCGTCCTGCTGGCTGACTGGCGACCTGACAGGAAGCCACCAGCCAGGGATGCTGCCTCTTTGGGCTGCAGAATGCTCGTCCCAGCAGGGCGGGTCCCTGGGCCTCTCGCTGTGCAGCGCCAGTAATTTAGATGCAGATGTGCAGGAATGGCGGAGCCTTCCACTCTCCATTCTATGGGCTGCCCTCTAAATTAATTAACAGCTGGAGGTGAGCGGAGAGGATACTCCATTAAAGTTAGAATGTTCTTTTTCTAATTTTCAAGGCTGCAATAGCATTTTCCCATGGCATTGCCAAGTTGTGCTTCCTGAGAGTGAGCAAGATTACTGTGCTGCTGGGCAACAGCACAAAACTTTCCAGATATGAGTGTGTGACCCACTTCCCTGGAGTAGCTTCAGCACCTGGAGGGGCAGCTTGTTGAGCTGAACAGGTTATAGAGCAGCTGAGCCTGTGCACCAAAGGCTCTGGGAGCCACAAGCCTGGCAAAACACAGGTGGATTCCAGCAGTTGGAGTTCATAGGTCTTCCCTGGGCAGAACAAACAAACAAACAAATACACAAGAACAACAAAACCCCAAGCCCGTCTGCTGCACCTCTGATAGAAGGGAAGTGATTATCTATGTGAAGCAAAGATTAAAAATAAAAGCTTTGCGTTGGTTGTCCTGTGCGTGCGCTGACTGCTAAACCTCAGGAACATAAAATGACAAGAGAAATGGGCAAGAGACAAAGATTTAATTGAATAAAAACTCCAGGCTGTGACAGGGGTGGGAAGACACAAAGCAGTAATTAACAACATAATTTTTTAAATGACGATGCAATTAATTAACATCCTGGGTAAGTGCAGGAGGAGAGGGGGCATCTTTCAGCATAGAACCACTGCTAAATAAAGGAGACGGGAACTTTGTGTTTCTTTTAAAAAAAAAAAAAACAACTATATGCAAATGGCCCTGGTTATCACAACTTCAGCAAAGCTCACACCATCCCAGAGGAAGCCAACAATGAATCCACTTTATATTTCATTTTATTTTCATCTGTGAGGGAGAACTACCGGGCTGGATGGTGAAATTGGCAGACGGTCAGGTTTCACTCACGATTCAGCTTGAGGACTAGTCTCTCCTGAGGGCGTGAGGCTCCAGGAGCTAAAAGCTTCTCTGGGGTAGGGTCCCATGTCTGCAAGGAATTTACGGAGACTGCGAGCACAGGAGAGGGAACGGTTGGTCAGCCGTGTCCGGCCTGGCCATAATCAGTTCAGGAAATGATTTCCTGAAACTTCCGGGATGTTCACTCACGTGAGATAGCTTCTTGAATACAGGAAGAATCTCTCAGACAAGTAATACTATTCAATGATTCAAACCGACCTCACTTATGCCCTTCTCCAAAAGTTTAAAGTGGGTATCCTCAGCTACCTGAGGGTTTAAAGATGACAGCGGGGAATAGATTTTCAGTTCACTTCTGGAAGGGCCTTCTTATACTAATTTTTGGGCTCCTTATGACCCAGGGAACACCACTATTCCCTTGGTCTTGGCAAGACCCCCAGCTTCTGCTCAGTGACTGAGATGGTCATCCCAATGGAGTCGGTCTAGCATCAAGAAACATAATGAAGTTTGTCACCTGCTGAGAGTCTTGTCATGACCTTGAGTTTTTTCCCTACTCTCAGGAGAACCCCCAAATGCAGGGCTGCCTGACTAAGAAGGCCTGTCAATCATAAGACATTTGAGGAGGAAAGCTATCATTACACATTAGTCCTTAGCCTAAGGCTGAGTACAGGGTGGAATTTAGGCGTATCTACATTTGCTTTTCTAAGTGGAAAACTTGTGTCTCCACAATATCCTGTTAGCTCATGCCCGATCTAGTTCACTTTTGGTGCCCAAGTTGTATCAGCAAAGAAACCTGATAACGTGGCTTCTAATGAGGGTGACTGCAGAGGTTGTTGCTTCTATAGCATGTGACGAATCTAAAGAGTAAGACACAAGATGTGTGAATGGTTTTTATGCTCTTGATCTTCTGTTGGTGAAAGGAGGGGTTCTCAAGCAGACTTGCCTCTTGCAAGTCACACACGCAGCTCTGAAAATTGGCCTTGTGTAGTTACAAGGTGAAGTAGAAACTCACCTCCATGTGCTTACTAGGGACAGACAGACCGAGACTCAGCAAACCACTCACTCTCCTTAGGGGTTGGTGGGAAGGCCACTATTAACTCAACAGATATGTGCTATTACGATACAGAATAGTTCAAATGTGGTTTTTTTCCCCCTAACTGAACTTGGCCTAAGGTAGATATCTAAAGGAAACCAAAACCCCTCACAATCACTGCAACAAACACACAGAAGTACTTAGTAATTTATAGAATTAAAGTTTAAGATAAATACCGTCCCAGAGTCAATGGGCTGACATAGGTTTAAGCTGTCTCGACTTCCATCAAGAAGATACTCTTCCGAGAAAGATGTTATTTGGATTTCAAAACTCCCCATTCAGAAAAGAACATTTTTATCTAGGTTTTTCTTTGACCTGTTTAGGCATTTTAAACAGCTGCATGAGATTCCATGGAATTTTAAAGCTATGTATAACACGGAGATCACTCTGGAACATATGTGCTGTCTCGTTCTTTACAATGAAGGTTATTTTTGAGAACAAAGATTCTGTTTTCAAACAAATGTGATCATTAACTGTGGTGCGTCAGAAAACATATGGTATGTTTAGTCTCAGCAGAATCATTTCCTAAAGAAAGTGACTGAGTTCCCGTGAGGAATCAAGACATTTTCAGTTCATGAAGAAAGCCAAAAGGGAGGGGTACGAGGAACCCTGCACACCAGCTCGAGGTCCACAGACACCTCAGAGGTCCTGTGGTTTCAGCGCAGGACCAGGGAATAATAATAAGCCTCGGAAAGGCTCTTTGACTGATTCATGCCATTTTACAGGGTTGACCCACCTCCTCCTTCTCCAGGGTTGCAGAGCTTGGTGGAGACACAACTTTTCAGAAACTCAACCCATTTCTCCTGAAAAGACTACTTTTTACATTTGTATTTTATAGAACCAACTTCTGGGTTCTCCGCCCTTTGTTTTTTCCTGCTCTCTTTTTTTTTTTTTTATCTTCTTTTCTTGACAGTGGACCCATAAAGAGTGAAAACCACAAAAACATCACCGTAGGAGACAGAAAAGACTAAGACAGATCTGACCACACGACAAGTGTCTCGGCCTTGACCTACACAGGAGTAGGTAAGACTCTGGAGTGACAGGCGGCTGCCGCTGCCACTGCCACTGCACAACACTGCATTTAGACGGTTGAACAAGTGTAAAAAGAACATCGCTGAGTCCCGTTTGTGTCGCTTGGCTGTGCAGCAGCTCATGGTGTCGGAGGTGGTTTTGGAGACGGACAGGAGCTCTCACTGTCAAAGCTGGCAGCTCGGCCCTGCCACTGCCAAGAGGAGAGAAATCCGGTGATCAGTGGCTGAGAGATTTAGGTTTCAACTTGCAACACTTAACTGGCCCATGCACTGAATTCACTTTTCCCAGCTTCTCGTAAGCTTTCTTGAATTTTGCTGTCAGCCATGCAAAAACAAAGAAAACAGCTTTGAGCTTCTAGTTTGGAATACCTGATTTTTCGAAAAGAACTATTTCAGAGATAATTAAAACTTTCTTTGTTGCGCGCGTGTGTGTCTGTGTGTGTGTTTTAATAAGGAGCTGTGACTAGACCATTTGTGAGTGCGTTGGCCATTTTTCACACTGAAAATTGTATTATGTTAGCTGCGAAAGAGGCAGTCTGCAGAGTGTGCCCTTCCTGCCAAGAGCCCACGATCAGGAATTATTAGCAATTTGTCTGGGAGCTGTTAGCACAGCTAAAACCCTGATAGTGCTTCAGCTCTGGCTTTCTTCCGTCTTAATTCTCCCTCTGGGCATTTGCACCCCACTTGTGAGGAGGTAGGAGGTGTGAGGAGACCCTTTGGGCTTCCCCAGCTCTCCAGCCTCACAGATCCTCCTCTCTGCCCGACTTCAACCCTTCTGCGCAAGTGTGTAATGCTATGAGGAGTGATGGGGTGAAGGAGAGGGCTGGCGATGGATGCACCCAAGCCATTCAACCCTTATTTAAATGGAAAAAGCCAGTCTCGGGTATAGCAATGTTTCCTCGGCAGGGATCTGACCCTGTGAATGTTCTCAACTTGTCTGGGGGATGCGTAGCTTCAAAGCAAGTCAATGTCCACTGCTCACCCCAGCCCCATGTGGGCTGAGGAGACTCAGTATTCTTGGGTGCCAGAGACAGAGGATAGGTGACCTTGAAACTGAAGGACAGCCTATTTTGCTTTTCATGAGCACTAAGGGTCCTCACTGTAGAGAGGGGAGGCTGAGTAGAAGCTGGAACTGCATATAGGCTTGCGTGTTTGAGGGTGGGATGGGGAAGGATGTGTTCCCCCCAACACAGCTATTTTTAGACAGGGAATACAGCATGTGCCATCTAGCGTCAGCTATGGAGTAGACAGGAAACCCACAAAGCTGAGCAGCAACCCAGACCTATAGAATGACCTTAATGCTCCCAATTTTAAGGAAAGCTTCTATTACCCTTCTCTGGGCCCAGTTCTTCATAGGCTTTTTCTAACACCTGTGCAGGCCAACCAACCAAGGGCTGGACCAATGGGTCTCCATGAACTTGACCTAAGGAATTTTGGCATGTCAGGCTTGGGCAATCATCCAGTCTAGCCCTCTTATTCTTGCAAATGAGAAATCAGTACACAGCTAGTTAGGAGCAGAGCCAGGACCCCAAACCAGGTCTTCTAACTCCTGACTCAGTGCTCTTTCTGCTTGCCCCTGCTGCTGTCTTAGCATCTGGCCACTCTAGGAGAAAGAGACACAGAATGTAATAAGAAACCTGACCTCTTGGGGCGCACACCAGGTACTTACTCCTAACTCCGGGGGGCAGTCTCTCTGCTTGCAGCATCCACGTGGATGAAATCACAACCGAGGGTTTCCCTGGTGAAATATTTTAGATAAATAAATGCCTGGTTGTTGCCCACTGTGGCTTCTGACTCAAGTGTTTCTTACCCAGAAAGTGACATAAGACGATTACTAAAGCTTTCATTTAACAGACCTTCATTTTAGGAGTTCTACTTTTTTCTGTTACAACCTTTAATGTTGGTGGAAGGTACATTGTAATTACTGGCTTCTTCCCTGGGTGGAGCATGCCACTTAAACAACCTGATTGATAAGCCAGGTTGGAGGGAAAAACATGAAATGGCTACACAGAGTACCTTTTTTCCTTTACATAACAGGCCAAAGAGTAGTCACAGGGAGCATAATTGTTTATCCGGAACAAATGAAAAAGGAACACTGGCTCCCCTGCTAGTCCCTGATTTTTCCTATGAAGATGAACAAAGGGAGGAGATGGGACTCATGGATAATGGGAAGGCAAATGATTGCAGGAGGCTTATGGTAGCTGTAAAATAGCAGAGAACCTGTCCCCAGCCTGCAGGGAGATTATTGTTCTAGGATGGCTGTGTTCCAGTAAGGTCTTCTATTGTTTCAAAACGGGTCATGTTCCAGCAGAGATCTAAAGTCTGGCAGATCATCTGAACTTGGCTCTGTGTAATCAACGCCTGGAGAAAAGCGCTGGTCAACCCGGCTGTGGCGACAGCAATGACACATACACTGGGTGGCAGTGCTGAGAGGAAAGAGGGCTGGCGCCATGCTGGGGAAGGGCGCTTGTGATGGCTCAATAAATTTTTATTCATGAAAATAATCCCAGAAAGGACAGACACCTTTTCGATTAATTTGTTCCCCTGAACCTTATTTTAAACCCCAAGCAAGCAAGCAAGCAAGCATGATGCCTTCTGTTCTGATTAATAAAAAAGAAATGATCACAGCACTCGAAACTCTTCTAAGAAAGGTACAAGATAAAAACTGAGTCCTGTACAGATACGATGCCATTTGTCTTCCTGGGAGCTGGAAAAGAAGGTTTCTTTATGAGTGGGAGATACGAGTTTCAGGAGCGAGGCTCTTGTTCCATATCCAGAACAGGAATGAAAGGCAGGTTGTGAGCTCTACGTAGGACTGAGAGGGTGTATGTTCAAGTACAACGCATTGCACAACCACAAAGGGTGTTTACTTAAAGCTTTCATTTAACAGACCTTCATTTTAGGAGTTCTACTTTTTTCTGTTACAACCGTTTAGCCTGCTGGGTTTTTAGATGCATTTTTGATAAAGATATTTAAAAGTATCAGTAAAAATGTTGAGGGAATGTGTCTGTTGAAATCGTAAGTTGCCAAAAACGAATGTCATTTTCAGCTTCTTCATCCAGAGAAATAATCAGCTGAGTAACAAATTTGTGTGTGTGTGGGGAAAGGCTAGTCAATAGAGGAGGGGCGGGCTCGGCGTGGTGTGCAAGGTCAAGAAAAAAGAAAACCCAAAGGTCCTCAATTTATTCTCTCTTCATTTTCCATATACTGTTACTTTCCCTGTACTGTCTCATCAAATATTCATTTTCAAGGGCTTGCTTCTACTTTATCTTTCTTTTGTAGTCTGGACGAGGGAGCCAGAATTCTCAAAGAAACAGGGACTTGGAATCAATTATTTGGCTTAATTAGGTTGTATTCATCATGAAGGAGAGGGATTCTGGGCCAAGTCCTGGCCCTGTGTGGCACTCTGTACCCCGCCCCCAGCTGTGGCCCCTCTCTTGGTTACTTTCCATTTTTCATGGGCAGGCCCAGGCTGGGAACAGTGATGGGTTACTGCAGGCTCAAGGGCAGTCATGGTGAAAGACGTGAGCTTGTGGGGTTAGCCATCATTTAGGGTCAGATTTTCCTAGAGAAGCAGAGATGGGAGGAGCCGACCCCCTCAAAGGCCCTCTGGCCTACTAGAGGCCCCTTAGCTCTCATTCCATGTCCTGGCCTTAAACCATCCTGAACAGTTAAGCATACATGGACTTATTTTATTCTTAAATATCTCAAGGAATTAAAAAAAAGGGTCCTATTATGAGCCCTCCTTGAGTTGAGTCAATGCAGCCTTCAGTGAGCAGCTGGGTGTGGCCTCCGGTTGTCCAGTGAGCTGCCCAGTCGTGCCTCCTGAATGGGGGGGGCGCTGGTGGTGGGTCCCTCACCCACACTCTGCAGAACAGGGAACAGGGTCCCCAGGAGAGCTGGAATGCTGAGCGACTGGCCTTACTCACTGTGGTAAAATCAAGACAACTGCAGGACAGAAACGTGAGGCCTCAGCTGACAGGCACTTTGTGTCTTTTTACTTCTTGGTGGTGCTTCACAAAGCACACGTCTCCCTAGGGTGGTAAATCTGTCAGCACGCTTCTCAGTCAGGAGGTCTCTATGCCCCTCAGCCCCTCAGCGGCACCTGCAGGGGGCAGGTGGAAATAGGCCTATTCACCCTGAAACGGAAAAGGATCCAGCAGGTGACTTTTCTGCAGGGCAGAGTGTGGGGTGTGGATTACTCTGTTTTTAAGGGGACTCTGATTTTAAGCTGCGGGGCCATGTGGTAGAAGAGATAAAGGTTTATTTTTGTATGAGTAGATTTTCCAATTGTACACAACTCTCGAGACTTGCCGGGTTGGAAGCCTGTTGAGCTGATGCGGTCAACACCTAGCCTTCTAGGACATGGGCTGGGGTGTGAGATATTGAAAATGAGGTTTAAGGCTTTCCTGGCCACTCCCCAGCCCAACCCACTTGAGAAAAACAAGGGCTGGGGACCACTGAGGAGATAGATCACAGAATCTTAAATTGGTGGGGGTCAGTGGACGGTGGAGCAGACTGTAAACATCAGCCTAAGAAACACCACCTTTCAGTTGAGAGAGAAGTGACAGGGTCAAGGTTATACAGCAAGTCAGGAGGGGCCGAGATTGTAGCCCAAGTCTCAGGACTCCTAGCCCAGAGCTCTCCATTACATTTCTGGTAGAACCCACAGTGATCCCACACCTTTATTTATTTATCTTGTTGTTGCAGTGGTTGAGTTGGCCTGAGTGTATGTGGCTGGCGCTGTTACCTCTGTGCTAGGAGCGCTGAGCCAGCCCCACACCTTTAGCCAAAAAGCCGGACACCTGGAGTCCACATTTCCCTTCTCATCAATGGTAAAAACCAACATTCATAAAAGGAAGAATTTGCTCTTTGGCAATCTCCATTCAACAGTGAAAAGCCAAGTGACCACCTGGCTTGAGCCTCAGGGAACCAACTGTTCCAACAGGGGTAGAATTTCTTGCCAAGCTCTGATCTCACACCCTTGGGGCTTTCTCCTAAAGGACTGACTTGGCCAGGGGCTTTGTAAAAGCATTTCAGGCCTCATAGTGGTTTGCTGGGAAGGCTTCCTCAAAGTTCTTATTTTCCATTAAGAACTCAGTGTTGCTTTCACAATGCCCAATGTCAGGGGCTTTTTGTCAAGTGGCCTCCACCTCCCTCCTTCATTTCCTTCCAGCCTGTTACACACTGAGTGAGAAGCAAGTGACCCATGGCCACCTTCCCACAAGGGCCCATGGTCTCGGAGCAGCCGACTGCCATTCTCCAGCCCACACTGCCATGCAGCACACATGCCAAGGGCCAGGTGACCTCACCCACCTCTTTGAAGGATTTCTTTACCTCCACCAGGGAGTGCCAGTGAGCAATGGGCTTCCGAGGGTATGCCAGCATCTCGTTCCAGTGGTCCCTGCCCAGGCCTTCAGCATTGATCCCCACACGGCAGACTCCTATGATCTCATTATGGCCCACTCTGAGGAAGAGACAAAGGGCCCAGCATTGACTTCTACACGTGCTCTCAGAAAGGAAGGTCCCAGGGCAAGACTCTGCCCAGTGGGTCTAACTCTGAACTCTGAGCTCTGAAAACAGATGGGCAGGGGCTTTGGATGTCAGCAGCAGTGAAGCCTTGCCCAGCCTCCCTGGGTGGACAGTGGACAGATGAGCAAAAGGTCGTAAAATTCTTTGGAATCTCAGGAAACGGTGGGCAAATAGCCTTAGTTTGGGAGGTGGGAGAGTTTAAATTCTCTTCCTTGTTTGACTTGGCCAGCACTTCACAACTTTACTTGAGACATCAGCATTTGCAAATAAATCAACCCTCTCTAAGCACCATTTCTCCACACCCCTGGAAGCTGGCATGTTATCTATTCACACCGCAAGAATGTCAATCATTGCTCAAGTATGTTCATCAAGCATGCCCCACGCAACAACTTGTGCTAAAAATCCTGCCCTGAGACTTTTTTGCATGGTTTCTTTTTCCTTTAGCTAAAGTGACTACTGAAGGCTGGAGTCCTGGGGGGCTCTGATGTCTGGAGGCCAGCCTAGATGGAAGAGCAGGATGAGTGGAAGAGAAGAGATACTAAAATATCTGAGGAAATAGAAATCAGGTTGGATAGGTGTGCTGGGTCCAGATTGTGGAAGGCCTTGAGAGTTCAGGAGAAAATCCTGGACAATAGGAACCACCCATGGTTCTTTGTCTCAAAAAATAAAAAAGCTCACTCTGTTGTCCTGGGTAGAGCCCCGTGGAGTCATAGCTCACAGCAACCTCAAACTCCTGGGCTCAAGCTATCCTCCTGCCTCAGCCTCCTGAGTAGCTAGAACTACAAGCACCTGCTGCAGCATCTGGCTAGTTTTTCTGTTTTAAGTAGAGATGGGGTCTCGCTCTTGCTCAGGTTGGTCTCAAACTCCTGAGCTCAGGCGATCCCCCTGCTTTGGTCTCCCAGAGTTCTAGGATTACAGGCATGAGTCACTGTGCTTGAGAAAAGCAGGTCCAGGAAAAAGGTGGTCATTTAAGAAGGTATGCTCCTCAGGAAGCGAGGAGGCAGGGATCAGCTAAAAAGCTGCACAGCCATCCCACAGTGGGAGTGGGACAGAGATGGAGAGGACAGAGACGCATTTCAAAGGACAGATGATAGGATGGGGTGCCCAATGGAAGAATGGGAAAACCTAGGGGGAAATTCAGGCCAGGTGATGGGTGGAGCTGCCCCTGATGGGAACAGGGCAGGAGGAGGGGAAGATTGAGGCCTGTGTTAAGGGGGTTATCCACGCTCTTCCTCAAATGCCTGCACCCTTTAGGGTGGAACCAGATTTGAGTTCACTGAGCGCCTGAGCCCTGAAGCACAAGGTCTAAGGTCAGGGGGCCCTGTGCTGCATGGGATGTGGTCAGGGAGCCCTGCGCCGCGCGGGACGTGCACCCACCGGTCATAATCCATCACCGAGATGAGCAGGCTGACTTGGTCCATGTTCTCCGGGGGGATGTCAAAGATGATGGCCTCGTTGTAGACAGGATTGAGAGTGTTCTTCTTGATGGTTGTTTTCTTCTTCTTCAGCCTTCGCCCATCACAAAGCAGGGACACTTTGACATATGGATCTGTGACAATGGAGTCGTGGAAAGGGAAGGGAATGTGTCACATAGATGTTCTCGAGCATGATTTTCAGCAAGGGACCAAAGCCCTAGGCCTACTGCTGCTTATCAGATGGCATCAGTGGGTGGTGAAAATAATTAAACCACCTTGGGTTTATGTAGCACACCTGTCTCTGAGGACGCTTGGTGCTTAACAAACAGAGTCTTTAGCTACCTCAGTATTCTTGGGAGAGCACTTAACAGACTTTCAGTAATAGAGAGGCTGGCCCCAAATCATACGTGACACCTGCCCATGGGTACGGCGTTCTCAGCCTCGCCTTGGCTGGTGGCTCAGAAGTGTGGTGAAGCTGAATAAGGACGCTCTATTTCTTTCTTTGTTTTGTTGTTGTTGTTTTTCCCAATATTATTAACCAAAGGACAAGGGGCATAAAAATAGAACTTAGAGATGCTCAAGGAATAGCAACGTGTCAGAGTTAAATGAACAGCACCAGTCACAATGCTGCTCATGTCCTCCCCCCGGACAATGTGATTTTGAGTCCCATTGTTCCAATAATCTCCTTTTCATTTGGCATCAGAAGGGGTAAGTGGCCCTGCTCTCTGCTCCCCTGGAAGCCATTTCCTGCCCACTTCTGAGCAGCCCAAGAGGAGGGGCCGTGGCCAGGGAGTGAGAGGCAATCTCGCAGGACTCGGGCAGCTGGTTGACATTTCCTTTCTCAGTAGGATCTTGGATTCTCTCCATCCCGCAAAGAGATGTCTTTTTATTGAACTTCATGTGCCTCCCACCCTAGTCTCTTTCGTTTTCTGAATGGGTATTTCAGGGTCATTTTTCTACCCTGAAATTTTCTACTCATCCAAGTGAAGTATCTCCTAGCACAGGTGTCTCGGTCACCATCATAATTGTTATTTATGCGACACAGCTCAAGAAAGGAGTTGGCGACTCACAGGTAATAACAGCTTTTGAGACGCTGCTGTGCTGTGACACCTTTTTGCCAAGAAGCCAGGGCTCCTGTAGTCTGTAGGAGGTGCTGGCCAAGGCGGCCGCTCCCTGGCTCTGGGATTCACAGGCGTGCGGCTCTATCCCCTGGGCGTCCCAACACTCTAAGCCCTCATACTCCCTGGCACTGCTCAGGTGGCAGATGAGGCACAAACCGAAGGTGGGAACCAGATCAGAAACTCCACGCCTTGAAGGCCTTTCCATAGACATCTAAATGAGCCGCTGACTAATCAATGTGACAGTGACAGCTATGCCTTAACCACAGGGACGCTATGGGGAGACAGTGAAGCGTTTAATCAACCTGCTGCCTCTGACTTCCCACTTGAATGACCTCTCTCTCAGGGGATGTGAAAAGCAAGGCCAAGTTGGGAGAAGGCACGAGGCCACTTTTGGCAGGCTCCATTGTCTACCCCCAAGACCCTTTGCATGGCAGTTTTAAATCCTTCAGGGTGCTCGCTGTCTTGGAAAGTGTCCCCAGGCTGGAGGTTGCTCAGGAGCCGCCTCATGCCCTGCTCTGCCTATTTCCCTGTGCCCCACATCAGAGCAAGTTTTCACATTCTGAGGCTTCCAAAGCATAGGCAGAGGCGCTTGTCCCGTGGGCCACTGAGCAGATGCCTTAGCACCTTCCCCACCGCTGTTCACTCCTGTGAGGCATAACCCAGTTGTGCAATTCAGCGGATACATTTCCCTCACTGAAACCAGCACGCTCACCAGCATTGCTGGGCCTGAGCCGATGGACCAGTGATGTTCAACCAGTGTCATGGCACCCTGGGGTGCCATGAGAGGATCTTAGGTATGCTGTGAAAATTTTAAAGCTCATTACTTAAATTATTTTTGAAAGAAGTTCAAAGCAGGGCGGCACCTGTGGCTCAAAGGAGTAGGCGCCGGCCCTATACACCGGAGGTGGCGGGTTCAAACCCAGCCCTGGCCAAAAAAAACTACAAAAAAAAAGAAGAAGAAGAAGAAGAAGTTGTTCAAAGCATAGGAAGTCTATTCTTTTTTTTTACTTGGTTTTTTTTTTGAGCAACATAATTTAAGTGTGGCACGGAAGTTTAACTATAGGTGCTGTGAGATAAAAAGGGTTGAAAAACACTGCTCTAGACTATTCACTACGGTTCTCTGGGGGCAAAAGAGAACTCTGTCCAGTGGAACACTGGCCCCAGATGATCTTGGAGGTCCCTTCCTCTTAGCCTATGATGCCCTATGCAGCTAAGGGAGGGGACACAAGGACCAGCAGTGTATTTCAGCCTCATTGTCATGGGGGTCATCAGAATTCAGCATTTAGGATGGGCCAGGCACTGTGTTAACAGATTTGCATATCATGTGATTTAAACTCCACATCAGCCCTATAAAATATCTTTCATCATCATCCCCAATTCATAGATGGACAATTGAGGGTTAGAGAGATTAAGGAATGTGCCTAAGATTTGAACCCAAGTTTGTCTGACTCCAGTGCCACTTTTTTTTTTTTTTTTTTTTGAGACAGAGCCTCAAGCTGTCACCCTGGACAGAGTGCCGTGGCATCACAGCTCGCAGCAACCTCCAATTCCTGGGCTCAAGCAAGTCTCCTGCCTCTGCCTCCCAAGTAGCTGGGACCACAGGCGCCCACCACAACGCCCAGCCATTTTTTGGTTGCAGCCGTCATTGTTGTTTGGTGGGCCCGGGCTGGATTCGAACCCGCCAGCTCAGGTGTATGTGGCTGGCGCCTTAGCCTGTTGAGCCACAGGCACCAAGCCAGTGCCAACATTTTTGACCAATGGATTCA